>JAOTOM010001937.1:0-84733 GCA_034440615.1 Ashinkailepas kermadecensis | reverse complement strand
TTGCATTGTCCAGTAAAGAACAATGACAATCATCCTTGAGATTGTGGATATGCAAACTATAATTATCTTCAGCAGCCCACCTATCACACCATCAGCTTGATATTTACCTAGGTACCTACCTAAATGCCCAATGACAATGCATGCATTCAATATTGATATGGGGAAAACGAGAGCCATGTGTGGGCAAATCTGCCAGCTTATGATACCATGACAGATAAAAGTCAGCAAGAAGCTGCATGGCCACTGCATTATAATTAGTATTCCTAAAAGAATAAAAAAGAAAGCTATGGCTCACATGACTTTTAAGCAAACCTTACATTCATACACGACCAATGCTATACAAGAGAAATAGCCTTGACAAGGAAGAACCGTGGACAAGACCAATGTCTCGTACGCCGCAAAAACACCGTTATTTAACGCCGCAAAATATCATTATTTTAAAAGGTACACCAAAGTTCGCATTCAAACCTTGATGACGTCACAGTTTTCTATTCGTATATTGCAGAAATTGGTAGCATCAGGCAAGTTTCAATTTCACTGCATGGGGGAGTGACTTTTTTCAGGCGTATCGGACCACAGAGGTCATTTGCACCACCTTTGAAGCGAGTACGTTACATGTCTGACTATAAAAGAGGGTGTTTGCGATCAAGGTGCAGGAATGTGAACGTTTACTTTAAAGGGAATTTTACGTTATAGTTTGTGTGATATTTTAGGCGCTGAAGGCAGGGCTAGGATGGGGATATCCCCCTAATGTCTAGATGGCAGGGGCGTCAATTTGTATCCTTTTGTGGGGGCCAGGGCCCCACCAGTGTTGATCTTGCCCCCCCAATGTTGATTTGGCCCCCCAATAACATTTGCTGTTTTTATGCTCATAAAAAAGTTGAAGGAAAAAAGAAGAAAAACATCATGCTAGGTACATAGAAAATGTAGTTGATGTTAACCAGGACATTTTGTAATTGAAAAAAAACAGATTTGGGTTAGATAGTGGACTGACTCTCCACCTTTTGCTACAAAATTCAAAATGGTGTGCACAAAAACCAATTGTCATTGTCAAACTTGCATACAATCCAGTCCCGTGAACAACAATCAGTTATCATTGAGAGTGTGGATATACAAACTATAATTAACCTCAACAGCCCACTCATCACACTATCAGCTTGATACTTGCCTGGTACCTAGGCACCTAGGTACATGCTGCAGAAAGACTTAGAAGAGCTTGTGAAGTGGTCCAAAAATGGCAGTTGAAATTAAATTTTGATAAGTGCAAAATCATGCATGTATGCAGGGGCGTCGATTTGTATCCTTTTGTGGGGGCTATGGCCCCACCAATGTTGATCTTGCCCCCGCCCCCAATGTTGATTTGCCCCCCCCCCCAATAACCTATGCTATTTTATGCTGATAAGAAAGCTAAAGGGAAAAAATGAAAAACACCATGCTAAGAAGAAACATTGATGATAACCAGCACATTTTGTACTGAATAGAAACAGATTTGGATTAGATAGTGGACTGACTCTCCACCTTTTGCTGAAAAATGTAAAATTGTGTGCAAAAACAAATAAAATAGTTGGGATTCCCTCCACTGTGGAAGTACAGCTTACATCTTTCTGGGTTGGTTGGTTGGCTATTTGGGTTTATGGGCGCATTGACTGCGTTGGTCATACAGCGCCCATACAACTTTTCTTGTTCCCACCTTAAAGCACAATAATACCCGAAAGCTTCCAAAACAAAAATTACAACCATGTTCACAAAAAATATAATTTTGTATTCAAAATCAGCTTAGGTTAGGTTAGGCCTAGTTAGGTTTCTTTTTTAAGGTTGAGAATTTTCAGAAAATAAATTAAGTGAAATTTTAATTTAGTTTAATTTTTGTTCTCAAAAGATAGGTTAGGATAGGCTAGGTTAGGTTTTGTTGCATGAAAAAAAAAACATTTATGTTTATGCGATGTTACCGAACTCAAAGCCTTTTTGGCATTATTTTGCTCACAACCGGAAAAGTAAGCACAGAAAATAAGTGGGTCCAATCATCTTAGTCACATTCATAAACATGGTATTCTGCATATTTTTGTTTGTTTTAAAGGAAAAAGAGAACACCTTAGACTGCAAGGTTACCAAATAATTTGCAATTTTTGGGGGAAACTTTTTTGTATAAAAAAAAATGTTTTCCAACTTGAAAAGCCTAAACTAACCTAACTTAACCGAACATAACCCATTTGCTTGCTATATGGAGGCAAATGTGTGTAAAAACTTGTCGTGTTACCACCTTAAAGCAAAATAATACCGATTTGGCTAGGTTAGGCTAGTTTAGTTGTTTACCTTGGAAAAATTGTTCAATCATTTTCAAAAATAAAATAAAATCGGAAATTTTCCTTCAAAAGCAGCTGACATTAGGTTCGGGTAAATTGGGTTCGGTTGTTCAATTTAGAAAATGTTCAGAATATATATTGCTTAATTTTTGTTTCGATTTTTTTTTCTCCAAAGCAGGGGCGTCTATTTTTATCGATAGACACTAGCGCGCATTAAATGTCACACATCGTGATGGGCGTTCCTCAGAACATCCAAAATCGTAACATCCAAAGAAAAAATTCCAGTTACAGAAATTCCAGCGCCTAAAGTCTAAATTTGAAGTTACAGTGACAAATGTGACAGAGGTAAGACATTTGTGGTGCAATTGCGCGCAGTGTTTAATCCGGAGGCCATCTCATGTGACGTCGTACTGATTCGTTTTTGTACTTCGCACATTCTGATGTATCTGCGGATTAGTGTGATTTTAAATAGTGAATAAATAGCTTGCTGATATTTAATTCACAAAGGAACAGTAGTTGAAGAAGTTGGCAGGTAAGCTTGCAAAAGTTCAGTCCATGCTTTTTTTTCTGATTTGCGCTCAGGGTTTCCATGTTAATATCACATAACTACCACGTTTGTCTTCAAGAAGAGCTGTTTTTAGTTTACTTTTATTAATATTTTCATTCCACTGCTCTTAGTGCCCTTTCTGCCCAGTATTGGGGCACCTAGTGTTGTATTTCCGTCCAGGGGTTGGCACACCTTTTGGTAAATTTACAGCTTAAGGTAATTTCTGATTAATTTTTTTCCATGCAATGTTTAGGAATGTGATGAACATGATGTTTCTGCTCATTTTGGTAAATTTGTGTTTTAAGGTGTTTTATGAATTCGTGGAATGTATCATTTCAATGCAGTGTTTATGAATGTGACTCAGATGATGGGACCACTCATTTTCTATACAAATGCCTACATTTCAGGTTGTGAGCAAAATAACACGAACAAAAAGCTTTGAATTAGGTGACATAGGGTAAATAATTTTTTTAAATACAAAAAATGCATCATAACCTAACCTAGCTTAACCTCCCCTTGGAGAAAAACAAAACCAAAACCAGTTGTAACCAGTTGTAAAAATTTCAAGCAATGTATTTTTTTTACAATAAAAAAATGTAACCCAACTTAACCTAATCTAACATAAGCTGCTTTTAAAGAAAAAGGATCTATTTCTTTCAAATTTTGGAACAATTTTTGCAAAAAATGTCGAACTTAAAACACTTAAACTAATCTAACATCACCAAACATAGCCCATTTGTTTGCTTTATGGAGGCAAATGTGTAATAACTTGCCTTGTTACCACCTTAAAGCACAATAATTCTGGTTAGATTAGGCTGGGTTAGGTTTTTTCATTTGTAAAATTTAAAGAACATAAATTGCTAGATATTTTTCCAATCTTGTTTTTATAGTTGTTTTCTCCAAGGTCAGCTTAGGCTAGATTACATTACGTTATGTTTAATTTTTAATGTATTTCTTTTAATTGCTGTTACCTAACTCAAAGCCCATTTTTAATGTTATTTTGCTCACAACCTGGAAAGTAAGCATTTGCACAGAAACTGAGTAGTGCCATCAACTTAGTGACATTCACAAACATTGCATTGGAAATTTAAATAAAAAATATTAATAAAACACAAAAGCACAAATTGAATGTCCTTTCCTCTGCAAATGCATGCCTTTCAATTGGGAGTAAAAAATAACACCAAAAAATGGTGTGGAGTAAGGAAATATAGCATGCAAATAATGTTCAAGACGTATGATAACCTTACCTAACATAGTTCAACTTCCCATACAAGAAATTAATTGTTTTTAATTTAAATTTTCGAGGCATTTTCTCAAATATTTTCAACTTAAAAAACCTAACCTAAGCTAGCCTGAACCGTTTATTATTTTTTTTTCTAGAAAAATCATTAACAAAAATTATTTACCAACAAATGATTTTTTTTATAACTTACAACAAAAGCCTAACCTAACTTGACAAACCTCACCCCTTTGTATGCTTCATGGAGGTAAAATGTGTGTAAAACTTGTCTTGTGGTTACCTTAAACTGTGATAATACCTGGCTTATTTGGTAATATTTCAGCTCATGGTACTCTCTGACTTCTTTTAATTTCTTTTTTAATGCAGTGTTTGTTAATGTGCTGAACAAGATGTAACCGCTCATTTCCTCTGCAGATGCACACTTTTCAATTGTGAGGAAAAATAATGTGGAAAAGGGGGCTTGGATTTGAGTAATATAGGATGAAAAATAATGTTCAGATAAAAAAACATGTAACATAACCTAACCTAACCTAGCCTAAACTTCCATGCAAGAAATGATTATTTTATGCCAAATTTCCCCCCCCCCCAATTTTTTTCTCAAACATTTTGAACTTAAAAAGTCTAACATAACCTAATGTAGCTTGAACCGTTTTTGAAGATTTTTTTTCATTTACTAACATACAACAAAAGCCTAGCCTAACGCAATTAGGCAAAACCTAGCTCCTTTGAATGATAAAAATGGGTGTAAAACCTGTCTTGTGATTACCTTAGACTGCAATAATATCTATTTTTGTGCTACCTGGTGCACGTGATGAACCTCCATCTGCATGCTGCATGAGAGCATTGCACTTATTGCTTCACAAAGACCAATAACATGTTGAAAGTACAATATTTTCAGGAATGGAATCCCGTGCTGATAACATTTTCTGAGTTATAAATTTGCAGATCAGATCTACATCATTTGTGTTAATAAATATGAGAAATTCATAGAAATGCATACACCGGTTTGTGGACAAGAAGTTATTCTGATGATTTCTGATGTATTGGAAAATGCCAAATTTGCATGATGGAAGCAGGCAAAGTTAAAGTACATATATCTCAATAAGTGGTCAGTTTACTAACAAGACAGCAAATTCACTCAAATAGCACTCAAAATGCCAGGCGGCCCAATCTTTTTGCAAGTTTAAAATCGATGACAGTGCTTTCTTGAATCATGTTTAAAGCACATGAAAGAAATGTATTGCTGACACTTGTTAGGAACTGATGTGTGTAACGTTAATTAACATTTCTAATGTCCTGATGTTTGTACACAAAATATAGCTCACTATTGTAAATAGGATGGGAAGTATGATGCCATATATCATGGCTAATTTATGGTCAAACTGTTATGCAGCAGATTCCCTGCATTGTTACTTAGTTATTTGGGCTTTAGGGCACAGACCATGTCGATCACATAGCTCCCTGCATTGTTGTTAACTGATACATCAGTATGTTTGC
Organism: Ashinkailepas kermadecensis; assembly: GCA_034440615.1. NCBI lineage: Eukaryota > Metazoa > Arthropoda > Thecostraca > Neolepadidae > Ashinkailepas > Ashinkailepas kermadecensis. The sequence continues at coordinate 79,146 of JAOTOM010001937.1, read as the reverse complement.
AAATTCACTGATGAGTGAATCCATACCATTCTCACTGGGGTATAAAAGCTACATTATAACATTGCTTATACCGGGCGGCTGTGTCGGTGCATTGACGGCACGTTAAACTTTCGGTCAAAATTCTGCCGTTGAACTTGAATTAATGGATCGGGTGGTGGGGCCAGGGTTCACGCAACAAGCTCTGCTTAGCAATCGGACCCTAGTTCATAAAGCCACCCCAACAAGCAGTGGCGCAACCAGGATTTCAGTTCGGGGGGGGGGCAGGGTTGAAGAGCGGGCCCCCTCGCAAGCGCGCCCCCCTCATGTTTTTAAAAAGTCTGCGGAAAACATGCACTTACTTTTGAGCGGGCCCCTATGTTTGTGAAAAGTGGGCCCGGTTCGAAGCGGGCCCCTGGTTCCAGAGAGCCCCTGGTTCAAGACAGGGCCCCAGGTTGAAGCGGGCCCCTGGTTCTAAGCGGGCTATTGGTTCATTGCGGGCCCCTGAATCAAAATGGGCCCCGGTTCGAGACGGGCCCTGGTTAAAACGGGCCCCCAGATTTTCAGTTGGTTCAAAGGGCCCCTGATTCGAGCCACAGATCCGCTTCGCGGGCCCCTAGCTAGGGCTCTGAGTAGGGTGGCCCACTCCGAGCCAGGGGCCCGCTTCGCGGGCCCCTGGCTCGGAGCGGGCCCCAACAATTTTTCGGGGGGGGGGGGCATGGTCCCTTGCCCCCCCCTGGTTGCGCTACTGCCAACAAGAAGTCGGATGAATTTTTTTTTTTTTTAAAGAATGCATATAACAGAAACCCATCTCGATTGTCCTACTTACTCAGGACACCATAGAAGTCAATGAAGCCAATGAAAACCATAGAAGTCAATGAAAATGTTACTTCATCCGCTGTATTGTTAATGGAAACAAGTCTCTTGAACCATATGTTATGTCCTTCACAGTGTTGCTCCATCCACCTCCAACTCCAACCCTGACCAAGCTTCAGGAGCTCATCCATCTCCAAAGCAGTGTGTTGAAGAAGGTATGTATTGCAGCATAACTACTGTGACCGGAATTCCATGATATCCTTGTTGCCTTACAATCCATCCTTGCTGATCCATGTAGCAGATGTTTGACTTTCCTCAAACTGTCTGGATAACTGGGGAGTTGAAATCACATGTGTGATGAAACAGATGAACTATTCCTGGATTCTTATGTTGCATCATTGCATGGCACAGTGACATACCGAATGGGGAGGGGGAATTGTGGGAAGTTGCCTCACCCCCCCCCGTCCTGATAGGTTGTGGGGCCCCCAAGAATCCGCCGAGCTTAGGAAAAAAATGCGCTATGCTCCCTAAGAATTTCACTCGGTCCACCAAAAATCGCACCGGGGCTCAGAAAAATCACATTGGGCGCCCCGAAACGTAGCGCAGGGACCCCGATAATGACGCTGGGGCCTCAAAAGTTTGCACCTGGGCCCCTGAAAATCACGTTGGGGCCGCAAACAAGTCGTGCCGGGATTCAAGAAAATCACGACGCGGGCCACAAACGGTCGGGCCGGGGCCTCCTGAAAATCACGCCGAGACTGGGGTATTAAGAATTATCACCCGGGCCCCTGAAAATCACGCCAGAGGCCTGACAGGTCCCACCGGGGCTCTAAAAGTCTCGTTGAGATCACCCAACAAATGAAGCCGGGTGAATGAAAAACAGTCCGGACACGTAAAATCAATCTGGGATCTCAACAATAGCTCCAAAAGCCCACAAAACTTGTTGGACCCCCACAAACGTGTCGTAGCCACCGCAAGGGATCCCAACAAGTGACGACGGGGCCCAAAAAAATCGCACTTAGACAAAAACAAATTCACGCCGCTTCTCTTGAAAATCTCACTGGGGCCAAAACGTCGTGCCGGAGCCCCACAAGTTGCAGCTGGCTTCCCAAGTACCAATATATATCCGGAATGTCACCTTGCGGACGGAAAAATTGCGTCAAGGATCCACAAAATAAGAAGTCGTCGGACGCCGGAATAGAAACCTGTTTGGGCACCGGAAAAAACGCACCGAGAGCCAGAAGAATCGTACCGGGTTCCAAAAATAGCCTGCAGGGGGCTTATAAAAATAGACTTCACCACAAAAACCACAAGGAGACTCCATCGAATCGACCAGAGCACCGGAAAATTAAGAATGGGTCCCGAAAGAAAATTATCCGAAGGGCCTTTCTACTCTCGATCGTGCAATCTGCGGAAAAAAACACGTTGAGCAGCCGCAGTGGCGTACTAAATGGAACAATTCCCCTCCCTAGCGTTAGGCACCAAGGAAATACTTTCACCCATCGTCATCACCGTTCAGGTCTGCTGTGCTCTGATGCTTCAGCAGTGCCGGTGTGTTTTAGCTTGCATCTGATCGCTAAAGTATTTTTTATTTAAGCCGGTGTGTGTTTGTTGGTGTGTGGAGTGAGGAGGAGGGTAACAGTGACGGTGACGGTGACGATAGATCCGAGCCCACTATATGGCACTGCAGTCGCATGCTATTACTCAGAGTTGTTAGTTGGTGAGTTCGAGTCTCACCTGTCGCTACTCTTCGCCCGCGACCAATCGGCGTGAGAGATTGGCGACGCTATATGACACAACGGTCGACGTGTCGTAGAACCAATAACCAACCAAGAGTTGTTATGTTGAAATGTACTGAGCACTGCTTTTTTAATTATGTGACTTCACCAGTTATTGGACGATTTTCCCCGTCGGTGAGGATGCTGAATAAACATAAACATACACATCGTCGAATAAAAAATCAGAATTTCTGAGATCTGAAAATATAGTGGGCTAAATCCGATGAGTTTTTTTTGTGGGGGGTCTAGTGCGTTGGCACTTCGGCCCCCCCCCCCCCCCAATGTTTTTCAAAAATCCACACCCCTGCAACCAACCATGCTACAATCCAAAGGATTGCCCTTATTTGAAATGAAAAGACATCAATGTCATGCTGAAATTCAAACGAATTCTGACTGGAAATGAAAGGACATGCTATGCTTTCTTACCAATGCAATGTCTTGTTGAAATTGAATGGCATCCTTTCTGGCAGCGAAAAGAGACATTCCGTTTTTACCTTGGAACATCTTGATTTTAGTACATGCCTCCACTTACATTTCTTCATAATGGCTATCCACGGATGAGTTCGTTCCTTTCACCTGTATTCCCCTTACTGGATGCAGTCAAGCTGCATCGTTCCATCAGTGTGTCCGATTATAAAACCTCGCCGCTAGCGTACGATGTACACAAACAAGAGAATTACATCGAGCCGACAGCCTCCACGGTCGATCTGCTACCGCTTCAAATGAGCGTACGGCAGCCGGGAATGCGCAAAGAAATGCTCAAAATTCTGCCAGGATGGACTCTATGGACTCTATATAGCTATGCCCATCCGACGCTGATTGCACTGTGTCCGGTCCTGACAGAGTTTCCCATTCCGTCACCACCCATCAGGCAGGACAGGGCAGGTTATAAGGCGGGACCGGATGGCTCTTTCCGTCGCCACCCATCAGGTGGGGCAGGATAGGTTAGAAGGCGGGATTGGGTGGCTCCTACCGCTACCACCTGGTTGTCAGGTGGGGAGTGGTGACTGTCGTCACCACCTGGTTGTCAGGTGGGTAGGGGTGGCTGTCGTCACCACCTGGCCGTCAGGTGGGTAGGGGTGGCTGTCGTCACCACCTGGCCGTCAGGTGGGTGGCTGTCGTCACCAACTGACGGCCAGGTGGGGAGGGGTGGCTGTCGTCACCACCTGGCCGTCAGGTGGGGAGGGGTGGCTGTCGTCACCAACTGACGGCCAGGTGGGGAGGGGTGGCTGTCGTCACCACCTGGCCGTCAGGTGGGTAGGGGTGGCTGTCGTCACCACCTGGCCGTCAGGTGGGTAGGGGTGGCTGTCGTCACCAACTGACGGCCAGGTGGGGAGGGGTGGCTGTCGTCACCACCTGGCCGTCAGGTGGGTAGGGGTGGCTGTCACCACCTGGCCGTCAGGTGGGGAGTGGTGGCTGTCGTCACCACCTGGCCGTCAGGTGGGTAGGGGTGGCTGTCGTCACCACCTGGCCGTCAGGTGGGTAGGGGTGGCTGTCGTCACCACCTGGCCGTCAGGTGGGGAGGGGTGGCTGTCGTCACCACCTGGCCGTCAGGTGGGTAGGGGTGGCTGTCGTCACCAACTGACGGCCAGGTGGGGAGGGGTGGCTGCCGTCACCACCTGGCCGTCAGGTGGGTAGGGGTGGCTGTCGTCACCAACTGACGGCCAGGTGGGGAGGGGTGGCTGTCGTCACCACCTGGCCGTCAGGTGGGGAGGGGTGGCTGTCGTCACCACCTGGCCGTCAGGTGGGGAGGGGTGGCTGTCGTCACCACCTGACAGCCAGGTGGGGAGGGGTGGCTGCCGTCACCACCTGGCCGTCAGGTGGGGAGGGGTGGCTGTCGTCACCACCTGGCCGTCAGGTGGGGAGTGGTGACTGTCGTCACCACCTGGCCGTCAGGTGGGGAGGGGTGGCTGTCGTCACCACCTGGCCGTCAGGTGGGGAGGGGTGGCTGTCGTCACCACCTGACAGCCAGGTGGGGAGGGGTGGCTGTCGTCACCACCTGGCCGTCAGGTGGGGAGTGGTGACTGTCGTCACCACCTGGCCGTCAGGTGGGGAGGGGTGGCTGCCGTCACCACCTGGCCGCCAGGTGGGGAGGGTGGCTGCCGTCACCACCTGACAGCCAGGTGGCTGTCGTCACCACCTGACAGCCAGGTGGGGAGGGTGGCTGCCGTCACCACCTGACAGCCAGGTGGGGAGGGTGGCTGCCGTCACCACCTGACGGCCAGGTGGCTGCCGTCACCACCTGACGGCCAGGTGGCGTCGATTGATCGCCACCAGCCACGTCACTGGACGCTCGGTGTTTCCGGTCCAGGGGCCAGATAATGACGCGTGATCGATAATATCGGCCGCCGCACCACCGCCTCGTGCATTGCCGCCGCATCCCCCCCCCCCCCCACCAACCGGCACACTCCGCAGCCGGTTGGTGGCCCCTCCCTCCCTCGGGAGTTGCAGCCGGCCCAGTCACGCGCTCCCCAGCCACAGCCGGCACAGTCACGCACTCCTCAGCCACAGCCGGCACGGTCACATCCGCCTCAGCCACAGCGGGCACGGTCACATCCACCTCAGCCACAGCCGGCACGGTCACATCCACCTCAGCCACAGCCGGCACAGTCACGCACTCCCCAGCCACAGCCGGCACAGACACATCCACCTCAGCCACAGCCGGCACGGTCACATCCACCTCAGCCACAGCCGGCACGGTCACATCCGCCTCAGCCACAGCCGGCACGGTCACATCCACCTCAGCCACAGCCGGCACGGTCACATCCACCTCAGCCACAGCCGGCACAGTCACGCACTCCCCAGCCACAGCCGGCACGGTCACATCCACCTCAGCCACAGCCGGCACGGTCACATCCACCTCAGCCACAGCCGGCACGGTCACATTCACCTCAGCCACAGCCAGCACGGTCACATCCACCTCAGCCACAGCCGGCACGGTCACATCCACCTCAGCCACAGCCGACACGTGTGCTCGCCCAGCCGACGTCAATGATTGTACGCCAGACACGAGCTGCGTCGGTCCTGCCGGTCTCAACTGGCCCGGTGCGGTCCGGTCGGACCGTCGGCAGCCGCCCGTCAAACCTCATTGGATCCGCTGCCTCCCCACGAAGCTCGGTCGAGCCCGGCCCGGTCGTTGGCAACCGCCCAGCAGCCCTCTGGGAGTGCGATCCGTCGTCTGTCGCGTGATCCGTCCAGATCCAGGACTGAGCCAACACCTATAACATATTGTTTATCATCCAAAATTATTTTAATCGGATATGCAACCGGTAATGTTTTGATGTCCCTGAGCCTAAATGCTCGCGCACTGTTCAGGTTCGTACTGGGAGATCTCAAGAAGGCAGCGTGTGATTAGTTATGGGCGCAATATACCCGAAGCAGCTGACGCGCTCAAAAATCCCAACTGCACACAAGGCAGCGTGTGACATGCGTTGCGTGCACATCACATCGGCATTGGCGGTGCTGGGTCTTCGTTCTTGTCTTCTTGTCTTGGTCTTCATTGAACTTGTCGGCAATTCACGGACGTTGCTGTGCGGCGCCGTGTGTTGGACGCACCTGAGTTTCACGGACGTTGCTGTGCGGGAGTTTCACTGACGTTGCTGGCCGGCGCTGTGTGTTGGACGCACTTGAGTTTCACGGACGTTGCTGTGTGGCGCCGTGTGTTGGACGCACCTGAGTTTCACGGACGTTGCTGTGTGGCGCCGTGTGTTGGACGCACCTGAGTTTCACGGACGTTGCTGGCCGGCACTGTGTGCTGGACGCACCTGAGTTTCACGGACGTTGCTGGCCGGCGCTGTGTGCTGGACGTACCTGAGTTTCACGGACGTTGCTGTGTGGCAGTTTCACGGACGTTGCTGGCCGGCACTGTGTGCTGGACGCACCTGAGTTTCACGGACGTTGCTGTGCGGCAGTTTCACGGACGTTGCTGGCCGGCACTGTGTGTTGGACGCACCTGAGTTTCACGGACGTTGCTGTGCGGCGCCGTGTGTTGGACGCACCTGAGTTTCACGGACGTTGCTGGCCGGCGCTGTGTGCTGGACGCACCTGAGTTTCACGGACGTTGCTGTGCGGCGCCGTGTGTTGGACGCACCTGAGTTTCACGGACGTTGCTGGCCGGCGCTGTGCGCTGGACGCACCTGAGTTTCACGGACGTTGCTGGCCGGCGCTGTGCGCTGGACGCACCTGAGTTTCACGGACGTTGCTGGCCGGCGCTGTGTGCTGGACGCACCTGAGCGGGCTCAGTCCGACTGCATCCCCATATCTGATGGGCCGACGGCCATCACCGGCGCGGAGGCTGTCCGCAGGCCGTTAGGGACGGCCTGCTCGTGCAGGCATGTCCCGAAATATGTGGCCTGTCCAGTTGGGCTGGTCTGTGCGCTCTGAACTTGTCAGGTACGCCGCTTTCCAGCCCCTGGGTCAGAGCGGCCGGCCGGCCTCAGGCGACAGGCGACAACTGCACGGTGTTCTGGAGCCCACCACTGTGTGTCGGGTTCAGATGCGTCTGTTACTCAACGGTGCGGGCGTGGCAGGTCTGACGCTGGCCTCGGAAGACGCAGCCGGTGTTGTGCTCAGGTCGTGTCGCGCTGTGAAAGTCGGCTGCGATGATGACAAATTGGGGACATTTGCAATTGGAGAAGTGTCGCCAGGATTAACAAACAGTAGGCGGGCGGTGCCGGCGTTGGCGTACTGCGTGCCAGCGGCGGAGGAAGGCGTCAACGGCGGCTACACGACGCCACTGGAAGCCTATTGGAAGGGGCAGCAAACCGTAAATGTAGCGGCAACACTGGTAACCCGATTGGAACCGAATCGACGTGAGATGGGCTGCCACGTTCCCTCCCCACCCTCACCCACCCTCACCCTTACCCTCACCCCTGATCCAAGTCGCCATCTGTACGCGCCTTTGATGGCTGCAAGGCTCATAGCACTGAGTTGTATGTCACCTCAAAATGGGTAGCCGCCCAACGGAAGGACCGTTGGCTCAGCTACTCAGACCGCACTGACAGCTGTATATACGGTACGCTGAGTAGACGGCGCCCGCTGCCTTCGCGCCGTCTCCACGCCGTCTCCACGCCGTCTTCACGCCGTCTTCACGCCGTCTTCACGCTGCCTTCCGACCGCACAGCCGTCATTTTTGCACTAGTAGTGTTCAGCTGAATCATTGTGTCGACGCCATTCGCCGCCCCACTCCGTGCCCCTGGCTCACGTGGTGAATCACATTCTAAACACGTGTCTCCCCCACCCCTGAATTGATCTTGCCGCCGCCGCGGCAAGATCAATTCCGCACCGGCGCGGCGGTGCGGAATTGATTCTCGGGTTAATTTAGCGGGAGCCCTTTTCCGACCGCCCAGCTGCGGTCACAATTTTGGCTGGCGGCTCGGTTGGCGCGTGTCAGATGGTCGGATGTGGGACGGGGAGTAATTCGGTCTTCTCGCATCGTCAGGATCTGAAAAAAAAACATTGACTCACAAAGGTTTGGTGTTAAAATGTAGGAAACGTCAATATCCAAACCTCCCCAGCTCTTGTAGTGCATTTTATTTATGGATATGCTAGCTAAACAGAATTATTCGGACGCGGATACAAGCGTGAATGGGCGGGCACCCGGTCGTTTTGTTTGTTTGTTTGTTTGTTTGTTTGTTTATTGGGTGGTTCTCGACGCACTCTATGCACGATCACGGCTAATGGCGCCGCCCGCACTGTTTCGCCAGTGGACCGCGGGATTGAGAAATGTCTCGAATGGTGCGAGTGTTGAACACGGGACCTTTGGTACCCAGAGCGCAATACTTTAACCACTCAGCCATCCCCGCTCCTGTGCACCCAGCCCATGGAACGGCTGCGGTGAGTACCCACATTTAGTACAAATTCGGAGGCTCTAGCCTCTGTCCCTGTCCTTGCAGCATGAGCCTCGCCACGGTTTGGGACGGGTGAAATGTCCCCAAACTGTAGAAAAATTGCCATTACACCTGATACTTTGCATGGCAAATATCGACCGAAAATACTATGTCTCCTCCCCCTATCCAAAATCTGTGGCCGCGCCCATGCCTTGCAGCCTGGCTTAGGGGTGTTAATGGGCTAGGCTGTGTCCTGACACATTGATCTGTGTGCAGTTGCTCGTGACCCACGGATTTTCGACGTCATTGGCGGGCTTCGCGAGGCTGCATTCGAAGATTCCACTTAAGTTGTCAAAGGTGAAGTTGAGGTCACTGAACTTTACTGAAATGTTCGTCACAGAAACTTGTAAGTTAGCTGTGCTATCATTTCTTCCGGTTATTGTTGGACATCATGTAGTTGATATTCCCTGTTGGAATGCACCATCTTGTCGGGGCGAGATCTTGTACGTCGCCTAATTCTCATTTCTAGACGTTTGGTCATCTTTGCATAATGTCCTCGCAGGTCCAGTAATGCCGTCACTGGGCGCACACGGCACCGGGCAATGACGTTGGGCTCAGATTAGTCAACTTAACATTGCATTCACCATTCCAGAACATTGCGATGACGCTAGTGGTAGTATTGGTGTCATCACGCAGACCAGTCTCGTCGACTGACTTCGTGAATTTAATTGCAATAAGAACATGCATTTTGCTCTCTGCTTAAATGCTTATGCCGGCCATGTACTTGCAGGTTTCCCGTTCAATCGACCAGAGTGCCGATGTAGAATACAAAGCGTAAGCATTATGTTAAGTTAACAAACCTAATCACTGACTTGAGATTGGGCACTTCGAATCAAAACGGAAATGTATACACACACTCCGTTATAATGTGAACGCAAAGACCTTTTGAAGCAGCGAGTTGTGATAAACAACGTACATAGTGACTGGTAGACGTCCAGCCAAATGATACACGAAAACCTATCAGGCGAAAGCAGACATTCCTACGCCTCTGTCCATTACAAAGGCTGCGCCATCCATTTCTCAGACAGTGACGCATTTTCTCTCGATCCTCGTCCTGCAACATTCCCATATGGGACTTTCTACACGCTGCATGTTTTTCTTGCTTTTTAAAGCAAGGTGGCGGTGGTGTCAATTTGATATAAACTGTTATCTGCCCATCCGCTGCCCAGCCGTACCAAAAGGAGACCCATGTCTAGTTGTATTTCCCGTCACCGGACCCGGTGGCCATGGACGCGATTCTTCTTGCGCTGGTGCGGCTACGGTGGACACGTCTGTCCCGCCGTGTTGGCGGTGTGGTGCGGCTGTCCCACCCGTGTTGGCGAAGTGGTGCGGCTGTCCCACCGTGTTGGCGGTGTGGTGCGGCTGTCCCACCCGTGTGGTGCGGCTGTCCCACCGTGTTGGCGGTGTGATGCGGCTGTCCCACCGTGTTGGCGGTGTGGTGCGGCTGTCCCACCCGTGTGGGCGGCTGTCCCACCGTGTTGGCGGTGTGGTGCGGCTGTCCCACCGTGTTGGCGGTGTGGTGCGGCTGTCCCACCGTGTTGGCGGTGTGGTGCGGCTGTCCCGCCGTGTTGGCGGTGTGGTGCGGCTGTCCCACCCGTGTTGGCGAAGTGGTGCGGCTGTCCCACCGTGTTGGCGGTGTGGTGCAGCTGTCCCACCGTGTTGGCGGTGTGGTGCGGCTGTCCCACCCGTGTGGCGAAGTGGTGCGGCTGTCCCACCGTGTTGGCGGTGTGGTGCGGCTGTCCCACCGTGTTGGCGGTGTGGTGCGGCTGTCCCACCGTGTTGGCGGTGTGGTGCAGCTGTCCCGCCGTGTTGGCGGTGTGGTGCGGCTGTCCCACCCGTGTGGTGCGGCTGTCCCACCGTGTTGGCGGTGTGGTGCGGCTGTCCCACCGTGTTGGCGGTGTGGTGCGGCTGTCCCACCGTGTTGGCGGTGTGGTGCGGCTGTCCCACCGTGTTGGCGAAGTGGTGCGGCTGTCCCACCGTGTTGGCGGTGTGGTGCGGCTGTCCCACCCGTGTTGGCGAAGTGGTGCGGCTGTCCCACCGTGTTGGCGGTGTGGTGCGGCTGTCCCACCGTGTTGGCGGTGTGGTGCGGCTGTCCCGCCCGTGTTGGCGGTGTGGTACGGCTGTCCCACCCGTGTTGGCGAAGTGGTGCGGCTGTCCCACCGTGTTGGCGGTGTGGTGCGGCTGTCCCACCGTGTTGGCGGTGTGGTGCGGCTGTCCCACCGTGTTGGCGGTGTGGTACAGCTGTCCCACCCGTGTTGGCGAAGTGGTGCGGCTGTCCCACCGTGTTGGCGGTGTGGTGCGGCTGTCCCACCGTGTTGGCGGTGTGGTGCGGCTGTCTCACCCGTGTGGTGCGGCTGTCCCACCGTGTTGGCGGTGTGGTGCGGCTGTCCCACCGTGTTGGCGGTGTGGTGCGGCTGTCCCACCGTGTTGGCGGTGTGGTGCGGCTGTCCCACCGTGTTGGCGAAGTGGTGCGGCTGTCCCACCGTGTTGGCGGTGTGGTGCGGCTGTCCCACCCGTGTTGGCGAAGTGGTGCGGCTGTCCCACCGTGTTGGCGGTGTGGTGCGGCTGTCCCACCGTGTTGGCGGTGTGGTGCGGCTGTCCCGCCCGTGTTGGCGGTGTGGTGCGGCTGTTCCACCCGTGTGGTGCGGCTGTCCCGCCGCGTTGGTGGTGTGGTGCGGCTGTTCCACCCGTGTTGGCGGTGTGGTGCAGCTGTTCCACCCGTGTTGGCGGTGTGGTACGGCTGTCCCGCCCGTGTTGGCGGTGTGGTACGGCTGTCCCGCCCGTGTTGGCGGAGTGGTGCGGCTGTCCCGCCCGTGTTGGCGAAGTGGTGCGGCTGTCCCGCCGTGTTGGCGGTGTGGTGCGGCTGTCCCGCCGTGTTGGCGGTGTGGTGCGGCTGTCCCGCCCGTGTTGGCGGTGTGGTGCAGCTGTCCCACCCGTGTTGCCTGTTGCAGGCGAACCCGACGTTGTGTTCTGTTGTGGGGATCATCCAGACGTATCCTGCCGCAGGAACCCCCAACATTGTGTCCTGTTAAAAAGGAAAAGGAAAACGTGTCATGTTGCAGGGACCCTGACGTTGTGTCCTGTTGCAGGCTACCATGTCATGCTTCAGAGGATCCTGATGTTGTGTTCTGCTGCAGAGGACCTTGACGTTATATCCTGTTGCAGATGACCCTGATGTATGCTGTTGCAGGATACCCTGACGTTGTCATGTTGCAAGGGACCATGTCCTGTTAAAGACGAACCTGTCGTTATATCCTGTTGCAGATGACCCTGACGTATGCTGTTGCAGGAGACCCTGACGTTGTGTCATGTTGCAAGGGACCATGTCCTGTTAAAGACGAACCTGTCGTTATATCCTGTTGCAGGTGACCATATCTTATTGCAGAGAATCCGGACGTATCCTGATGCAGGAGACCCTGACATTACGTACTGTTACAAGGGATCCTGACATTATGTCCTGTTGCAGGGGATCCTGACATTGTCCTGTTGCAGGGGATCCTGACATTATGTCCTGTTGCAGGGGATCCTGACATTATGTCCTGTTGCAGGGGATCCTGACATTATGTCCTGTTGCAGGGATCCTGACGTTGTCTTGTTGCAAATTATCCTGACGTTGTGTCCTGTTGCAGGGGATCCTGCCGTTGTGTCCTGTTGCAAGGGATCCTGACATTATGTCCTGTTGCAGGGGATCCTGACATTATGTCCTGTTGCAGGGGATCCTGACGTTATGTCGTGTTGCAGGGGATCTTATCATCATGTCCAGTTGCAGGGGATCGTGACGTTGTCACGATCCTGTCAGGATCCTGACATTATGTCGTGTTGCAGGGGATCCTGACGTTGTCATGTTGCAAGGGATCCTGACGTTGTGTCCTGTTGCAGGGGATCCTGACGTTGTGTCCGGTCACGGCAACAGCCTGCGGTTGCAGCAGAGTCCAGCAAAGAGTCTGACGATAGAGGCGTTCTCCAGTCAAACGAGAGCCGCTGTCATGGCTGACGGTGCCACGGTGAGTCGATGGGCTCCTGTATTCGCACACGAGCCAACAGCGTCCTCTACCCTACACCTAGGAGTCAACCAGCTCCGCCGTCTCCACACAAAGTCACCGAGCTTCTCTTGCTTCCCCACGGGAGTCGCGGGTCTGTCGTTTGCTTTCGGCATGAGTGACGACCCAGTGAGCTTTCCTGGGACGGCCACTGATCCATGTTTAGTGCTTCCTTATCTGAGATTGTCATAATCACTGCTTCATTTGGCAGGCACCCCACACTTCCCTTGTGCCGCAAGATTGTTCATGATTTCCTGCACTACCGCCTCAACCATGCCGTGGGGAGCTTGTTACTCAACTGGCAATGAAATAAACGAGCGCATAAACTTTGAGGATCTATGTGTCCGCGTCGATTACAAGGCACCTCGTTTGTAGCCGTCAAACGGAGCATGAGGTGTGGCCGACGCACGTGGCTAATACCACCAGATATTTGTGCCCTGGAAGACGCGCGCGTCTGGCGTCTTGCCCTCATCGTGATAGTGATGTCGGTTGTCTGGTTGTTTTAATTCACACCTTTTAATGGTGATTTTACTAGATATACAATTTTCGTGTAGCCCACGCCCGCAAGTTGAACTCTCAGTGGATCAACGGCCTTAGACTCGATGAACCAACGCGCACGCATACACGTACGCACGCACATGCATTCACCCGGTGGTGGTATCGAAAACTGAATGATAGCGCAGGAGACAGGTCACCAATAAATATCAATGCTCAGTGGCCTTAAAGTTGTTGACCTTTAGTGTTTTCTCGTGACTTGTGTATACTCAAATGTAATTCAGATCTTGCTTTTAGGGTTCAGTGAACATTCACAACTGTTTAAGGAAGCCACAGATGCCTAATGCGGAGGTGCTGTCTGAATGGCATGCTTTTTACTATTATTGAAAGTCAATCTATGTAACATGCATATCGCATTCTACGAGCGAGAGTGGACCCAGCAAGTTTACTGTCGTGTATGCATACGAAACTGACAGGTGACCAGACCCGACCGGACCCAACCCACCGGGACCTGACCTGACCTGGCCAAGCTTGACCTCAACCGACCTGATCCGATGGTCATGCTTTTGGAGCCTAAATAGCTTTTTATGGAAGCACTTCACGTCCTGCTTCATTCACCAAGGATTGCACCTGGTTCTTCTAATTTTTTTTTTTTTAACTTGAATTATGGCACCTCCTTTCAACAAGACTCCTATTCTTTGTTCCAAATAAGCATCGTGTGACGACACTTTCCGCTTTGTGGTTCGACGCGTTACTCCACGTCCATGATTTCTATGGTGGTCTAGCATTCAGATCATTTATGCCGCGCGTTGCTAAGATAAGGCAGTTGCGGTTGATCCAAAGTTCCTGCGGACCACGACATGGTTATCTCGGCACCATGCACTATAGGACAGGGGCCATGTAGTCTGCCTATTGTCCACGCCCGTCCAGCGTGGCTAACAGCGCCCTGCATTGCTATGGACAAGCAGTGATCGTCAGACAAGTGGCGGGCGATTTCGATTAGTTTGTCTCGGTCGGCGGCGGGCTGCTGAGCTGTTGCAGTGACGTCACCACGGCGTCGGACAGCGTCAGCGTCACGTGCTTAGCTCAGCAGTGCGCACTGGCGCCCTGCCAGGCGGCGCATTCCACATCAATCACGCCGTCCAAGGCGCCGGATGTCGGCGACACTGTGCCCGCCAGCACTGACCGAGACCACTGCTGTGCCCGCCAGCACTGACCGAGACCACTGCTGTGCCCGCCAGCTCTGACCGAGACCACTGCTGTGCCCACCAGCACTGACCGAGACCACTGCTGTGCCCGCCAGCACTGGCCGAGACCACTGCTGTGCCCGCCAGCACTGGCCGAGACCACTGCTGCTGCAGAGAAACGTGCTCAACTGGTGCTCCGAATTGAGGCGCAGGGCCGCCCGAGGCGAGGCCACTAAGCTGGACTGTTGAGGTGCCAGAACTGGTACTGTGAACTGGGCTGAGCTGGGGTGCCCGAGCTGAGGCCTGCGAACTGAACCGCACTGGCGAGGTGTCTGAATTGAGACCTCTGAATTAAGCGAATGAAATTGACTCTGAAGAAAGATGAGGACGGAAAAATCTTATATTTTTCCAACTAAACTCTGACGAAATAGGTAATATAGGTTAGGATGCCTCCTCGACAGGCACAAAAGTTGGGTAAATATATTGTTCGTGGTGAATTGAAGTACCTTTATCTCAATGAAGATTGCTGCAGATGTTGAACACTATATATCATTACTATGTAAATACTCGAACAAAATGGTATATTCGATAAGGAATATTGTAAATGTTCATCCTGACTATAGTGGCAGATCTTCCTGCAGGATCTCCTATGGAAATAATGAATTTTGCTGGAGGATATCTTAACTCCCGGCAACTGCGTATCAATTCATGGAAGAATCTTCCAGGACCCAAGACCTCAGTTCGCTATATGATCTTTCAGTATCCAAAATGTGGGTCAGTCCTAAACGTCGTTTTACCCAGCTGTTTTGTTCTCCGAAGTTCCAACGCTTTTCCTCTTGCCAAGATTGTTCATGAGCCAGGTTCCACTATTTCGTTACTGAAGCATGCTGTCTCTGAGTGGTCGGTGGACTGGTCTCTGACTGGTCGGTGGACTGGTCTCTGACTGGTCGGTGGACTGGTCTCTGACTGGTCGGTGGACTGGTCTCTGACTGGTCGGTGGACTGGTCTCTGACTGGTCGGTGGACTGGTCTCTGACTGGTCGGTGGCATCCTGGTAGCATAGGCGTGAACTGGCGATCAGGGTTGAATTTGTGCTTTGCATTCCTGGATGTGGAGATCAAACATTTTTTTGGCAATCCATTACGGTGAATATATTTTTCTTCAAACCTGTTGCATCAGGATCTCAGTGTGCACTTCCCAGTGAATCTTGACCACTTTGTCACAGAGCAGCTCATTGTCAAACAGCGCCATCCAACCTCCAAACGATAAAAATGAAAGGATAATTTTCTGGAAAGGACAATATTCTGGATGTCAAATCTAGGAACAACCTGCTTTTCAACACTGCTGGGGATAGTGGGTGGCAACATTCGCAGATAGTGCGCGAACAACTTTCAGTGCGGTAATAAGGTTGTCTGTAGCTCGGCTCACAACCACCACCAGCACCACCACAGTATGGCAATAAGGGCGTCAGTAGCTCAGCTCACAACGACCACCACCACCATCACCACAGTGCGGCAGTAAGGGCGTCGGTAGCTCAGCTCACAACGACCACCATCACCACTACCACCACCACCACCACCACAGTGCGGCAGTAAGTTGCCCGTGCACCATCTCGTTATTGAAGATGACGGTGGCCCCGTTTTGGGGGCATGGTCCGCCACCACGCAGCTCTGACTAGTACTCGTATTCACTGACAGCTCTAGCGAATTTCAGCACCTGAAATGGGTACCATTGAGCAGGTGGCGAGCATGAATTTGTCGAATGCTTACGGGTTTCCTGGGCGCCGAACTGGTTGTATTCAGTGCCCACCCTGGGCTTCTTAGTTTGCGCCAAGCCTACGCTGATTCCAGCAAAACGCGTCTCCCGTTCCGGTGATCCAAGGAAAGCCAATAGTGTCTGCCATTTGCATGCATACGATTTCTAGCTCATAATTCTGATCCAATGGCTCAGTAATCAATCTATTGTGGTTCGCAATCAATATGTCGCGGGAAAATAGCCTCACAATTGGACGATCTCTACTCGGCATTCAGTGGGAGCGTCTCGTATGACTCTTCCGCAGTTGATTAACCACAAAGTGGCGCCGGCATAAACTTCCCTTCGCCATATATCTGGTACTCACGAATTAGACTGATGTGCTTCCTGGAGCTATCTCGACAGCAACGGCTATGAATGGCCGAGCGATCCGTCTCAGAGTGGTCGTTACACGCTGCTCCATCCGTCTCAGAGTGGTCGTTACACGCTGCCCGATCCGTCTCAGAGAGGTCTTTACACGCTGCCCGATGTCTTGCGGTCGCGTCTCCACCTTCGCTCTTTCCGTCATCCTGATATTGCATATGTGGTTTGTGGTGCCACGTGGCTGCTGCTCGAATGGGGACGACTGGAGTTCTTCTGGAGACTAGTGTCCGAGCACACAACGTTCTGTCATTCAAGTTTGGGTTCTGCTGATTGACAGTCTCGCGTTTAGTGCAATTTCAGATGAATCAGCAAAACAAACTTTCGATCGAATATTCTGTGGAATAATTTTTGTTCCCGAATTTTGCTTTCTATGGTCCGTAGCATTTCTAGGGATGAATGCATTTAAAAGAGAAGCAGTTGATATACTAGGACCATTGTTGTCATTCATGACCATGTTGCGATTCATTCCCGCCTTTCCTTACTTACTTTGGTCATTCATTAATTCTTCAGCTCTTTGTCCGCGCTTGTTTCGCTTCGTTGCGTTGTGCCGTGACAAATGATGAAACTTCAGCGTCTCAAAATTATACTATAGTACTAGTCACTAGTACTATGCAGGTCAGACATGCAAATGGAGTCGGGCAATCATTTTCACGTATATACACTGATAGCCTTGTTATATGGGACTAAGCAAATTATGAACAAGACGATGGTCGTTCCATGACAATATTGTGTGAGTTTCCTGACACAGGCCTGTCGCTGTCATAGTGAATCGAGCTGGCCGACCTGACACAGGCCTGTCGCTGTCACAGTGAATCGAGCCGGCCGACCTGACACAGACCTGTCGCTGGCATAGTGAATCGAGCCGGCCGGCCTGACACAGGCCTGTCGCCGTCATAGTGAGTCGAGCTGGCCGACCTGACAGGTCTGTCGCCGTCATACTAAATCGAGCCGGCCGACCTGACACAGGCCTGTCGCCGTCATAGTGAATCGAGCTGGCCGACCTGACACAGGCCTGTCGCCGTCATAGTGAATCGAGCTGGCCGACCTGACACAGGCCTGTCGCCGGCATAGTGAGTCGAGCTGGCCGACCTGACACAGGTCTGTCGCCGTCATAGTGAGTCGAGCTGGCCGACCTGACACAGGCCTGTCGCCGTCATAGTGAGTCGAGCTGGCCGACCTGACACAGGCCTGTCGCCGTCATAGTGAGTCGAGCTGGCCGACCTGACACAGGTCTGTCGCCGTCATACTAAATCGAGCCGGGCGACCTGACACAGGCCTGTCGCCGTCATAGTGAATCGAGCCGGCCGGCCTGACACAGGCCTGTCGCCGTCATAGTGAGTCGAGCTGGCCGACCTGACACAGGTCTGTCGCCGTCATACTAAATCGAGCCGGGCGACCTGACACAGGCCTGTCGCCGTCATAGTGAATCGAGCTGGCTGACCTGACACAGACCTGTCGCTGGCATAGTGAATCGAGCTGGCCGACCTGACACAGGCCTGTCGCCGGCATAGTGAATCGAGCTGGCCGACCTGACACAGGCCTGTCGCCGTCATAGTGAATCGAGCCGGCCGACCTGACACAGGCCTGTCGCCGGCATAGTGAATCGAGCTGGCCGACCTGACAGGCCTGTCGCCGTCATAGTGAATCGAGCTCTGACGAACCGTCCTTTTTTCGTAACACATTTCAAAGCAAAAACTGACATCCAGAATTCGACCTGAATGAGCGACAATGACTTGTGCTATGTGCCGTTGTTTGCTCGTCCTGCCGTCGTGCCTGATGGGCGGCTCTGGCGCCTCGCGTGTTCCACGTCTGGTGCCGTGCCAGGGCCGACACAGACGGATCGGCGGCGGCCAGACTGGACGGCCGCCTATGACCGATGAGGAGGCACGTCGCGCCACGACCTCTGACCGACTACAGCCTCCCATTAGGCGCGCCGACGGCGTTCAGACCCCGGACAGCAGTCCCTCACCGCCGTAAGGCGATCGGCCGCCTCGCGTTTCCGCCGATTCCTCGTCTGCGGTGGCGGCGGTGGCGGCGGTGGCGGCGGCGGGAGCGGCGGGAGCGGCGGGAGCGGCAGGGGCGGCAGGGGAGGGGAGGGGCTGCGGTCGACCGGCCGATATGCTGAGCCGCCAGCCGACCACCTCCGCCTGCGGTCTCACGCAGACGGCCACCTCTGCACCTCCCAGCTGTAAGTCATACAGTATCGGTCTGGGGTGGGGTCCAGCCCGTGACGCCCCGCTGTATCGGACACCTGAGCCTCGACTAAGCCGTACAGTGCCGGTCTGGGGTGGGTCCTGCCCGTGACGCCCCGCTGTATCGGACACCTGAGCCTTCACTAAGCCGTACAGTGCCGGTCTGGGGTGGGGTCCAGCCCGTGACGCCCCGCTGATGATGTTTTATTTGATTAATTTTAATTTTGATTGTAATTTGCTATTTTGTATTTAAATTTAATTTGAGGTGTAATTTTTAAGTTAATAATATTAATATAATGTTTATTATCAATAATGATAATATTATTATCATCAATATTGTCAATAATGCTAAATCCCGTCTAATTCCGATGTAAGCCCTCTACAGTCACGGGGCAGCCTTTGCTTCCAAGTCGAGAAATGTATCCTGCCAGAAAGGTAATCCGAAACTTACTGATATGGATTTTAGTATTCATTTCGATCTTCCTGTTCTTAGCCATCCCACAGTTATGCAACGTGCAACGTGCGAGTGGAGCTAAGGTTGTCGCTACCAACAAGGCTCTTGATCGCCTTTACCGTGGAATATTTTTTTTAATGATCGCTGCTGCCTAATCCTGTTCTTGTCGTACCACCTAATGTCTGGTGGACAATTGTTAAAAAAACAAAAACAATTTGGAGCTGAAGCTTAATCAATGCAGATTGTTTAAAGGAATTTTTGGTGAGATGATATTAGCTTCGCTGGAGAACACATTGGTCGTCTTAATTCCACCTTTTCTGACAAATGATGCCTTCATTTCTTTACAGTGGCGGATATAGGGGTCACTGAGGGCATGTGCCCCCTCCCCATGAAAGGTGACGCTCCTCCAGCCGGGAAAAGCTGGAGGAATCTCCTGGCCCCCTCGCCCCTCCTGGAAGGCTCGAGTGCACCACCATCCCTCCCCTGCCCCTTCGAATTTTCTGCCAGAAGCGCCCCTCTAAGAAGAATAGGCACCCCTTCAGTGTGCTAGAGTGCACCCTTGGCATTTTTTCAGCCAGGGGCGCCCCACCAGAGACTCCACTGCCTGTCACGCGTCTCCTGCTGTGTTGCAAGTGACCCCGCGACAATTCCTGGCTCCGCCCGACCTCTTAAGCACAGCATCGAAAGCTTGGGCTGCAGTTTCCTCCCGTATCGGTTGTATGTTTGTATATGGACGGAGTGCACCCGAGGCGCACCCGGCTGGTTTGGGCCCACCAGCCGACGGGACATGGAGATCCCGTCACCAGCAGCGACGGACGGCGCTCTGTGGCGTGACATGGAGATCCCTCACCAGCAGCGACGGACGGCGCTCTGTGGCGTGACATGGAGATCCCCTCACCAGCAGCGACGGACGGCGCTCTGTGACGGGACATGGAGATCCCCTCACCAGCGGCGACGGACGGCGCTCTGTGACGTGACATGGAGATCCCTCACCAGCAGCGACGGACGGCGCTCTGTGACGTGACATGGAGATCCCTCACCAGCAGCGACGGACGGCGCTCTGTGGCGTGACATGGAGATCCCTCACCAGCAGCGACGGACGGCGCTCTGTGGCGTGACATGGAGATCCCTCACCAGCAGCGACAGACGGCGCTCTGTGACGGGACATGGAGATCCCGTCACCAGCAGCGACAGACGGCGTTCTGTGACGGGACATGGAGATCCCTCACCAGCAGCGACGGACGGCGCTCTGTGACGGGACATGGAGATCCCGTCACCAGCAGCGACGGACGGCGCTCTGTGACGTGACATGGAGATCCCGTCACCAGCAGCGACGGACGGCGCTCTGTGACGGGACATGGAGATCCCTCACCAGCAGCGACGGACGGCGCTCTGTGACGTGACATGGAGATCCCCTCACCAGCGGCGACGGACGGCGCTCTGTGGCGTGACATGGAGATCCCGTCACCAGCAGCGACGGACGGCGCTCTGTGGCGTGACATGGAGATCCCTCACCAGCAGCGACGGACGGCGCTCTGTGACGTGACATGGAGATCCCCTCACCAGCGGCGACGGACGGCGCTCTGTGGCGTGACATGGAGATCCCTCACCAGCAGCGACGGACGGCGCTCTGTGACGGGACATGGAGATCCCCTCACCAGCGGCGACGGACGGCGCTCTGTGACGGGACATGGAGATCCCGTCACCAGCAGCGACGGACGGCGCTCTGTACAACATGGAGATCCCCTCACCAGCAGCGACGGACGGCGCTCTGTGACGTGACATGGAGATCCCGTCACCAGCAGCGACGGACGGCGCTCTGTGGCGTGACGTGGAGATCCCTAACCAGCAGCGACGGACGGCGCTCTGTGGCGTGACATGGAGATCCCGTCACCAGCAGCGACGGACGGCGCTCTGTGGCGTGACTGGAGATCCTCACCAGCGGCGACGGACGGCGCTCTGTGACGGGACATGGAGATCCCGTCACCAGCAGCGACGGACGGCGCTCTGTACGTGACATGGAGATCCCCTCACCAGCAGCGACGGATGGCGCTCTGTGACGGGACATGGAGATCCTGTCACCAGCAGCGACGGACGGCGCTCTGTGACGTACATGGAGATCCTGTCACCAGCAGCGACGGACGGCGCTCTGTGACGTGACATGGAGATCCCTCACCAGCAGCGACGGACGGCGCTCTGTGACGGGACATGGAGATCCCCTCACCAGCAGCGACAGACGGCGCTCTGTGGCGTGACGTGGAGATCCCGTCACCAACAGCGACGGACGGCGCTCTGTGGCGTGACATGGAGATCTCCTCACCAGCAGCGACGGACGGCGCTCTGTGACGGGACATGGAGATCCCCTCACCAGCAGCGACGGACGGCGCTCTGTGACGTGACATGGAGATCCCCTCACCAGCAGCGACGGACGGCGCTCTGTGACGTGACATGGAGATCCCGTCACCAGCAGCGACGGACGGCGCTCTGTGCAATCATCTCTGGCATAGATATTCCATCATAGATGAACACTTCGCGGAATGATTGGTGTTACCGAGGTATGATGTGCGGGCAGTCTTTCCATGCGACGATGCATACACCCAGTGTAAAAAATGTGCAGTTAAGAGCTCTGCATTGACTTCATATATACCATTGTCTTCATGGGAAAAATGGCAATTCGTATCCTGAAATTGTGTGGAGCATCTCATGGTCACAAGCAAATGTTCGGCATTTTCGAATTTCGTAAACTTCGTCATTGGCATATTTCGAGGGGCGCTTTTTCCCATCAATGCCGATAGGTACAAGATACTCTTGTTGAATGACACCATCCATATTTTAATTGATGCTGTATATAACCAGTACCGGGAAGTGTACGAATCTCCATCCAGGGGTGCCTTTGTATGCTTTTGGGAGGGTATTTGCCCCCGAATGATGGTTTTACCCCTCAATAATTTCAACTTATAACATTGGACCCCATGGATATGCCCTTCTCCAATCCATTTGGGTCCGCCCATTGCCTTCATATATTGTCCTCCCAATAATTTTCCGAAGCCTACACCTATCACCCATCCTTGCACTGGACCCAGTATGAGAAAGGATTTCCTGTGAAGTTGAGCATTACTGGGTCCGACAGTGTGGCTGCCTTTTCGCCGACGTCGAAGCATTCCAAATTTCCCTGCAATTTGACGTACGTTAAGGGCGTTATTTGTGCGGGCTGACACGTGTTGGCTGATTCACTCCGAGTAAGCGTGGCACTTCTACCTGGAGCGTGACTTGTTCAATATGCAGACCTGTTCCTGCGACCGTCAAGACAAACTTAACACGGCTTGCTGAAGTCTTCAACTCTTGAAGTCAGTCTTGCGCCATGTTTGAAGAGTGTTCTTTGTGTTTGCACGCTCTGCGGAACGATTGGTATCCTGAAGGACGCGGCGTGCGGCCGTGGCGTGCGGCCGTGGCGTGGCGCTGCTGAATTAGCCAGCAATGCGTGCAAATGTGGCCCGGGATGTCTGTGGAACTGATCTGAAGCTGCGGACTCGACGTCATGCACCAAATGTGGCCCGGGATGTCTGTGGAACTGATCTGAAGCTGCGGACGACGTCATGCACCAAATGTGGCCCGGGATGTCTGTGGAACTGATCGAAGCGCGGACTCGACGTCATGCACCAAATGTGGCCCGGGATGTCTGTGGAACGATCGAAGCTGCGGACCGACGTCATGCACCAAAGGTGGCCCGGGATGTCTGTGGAACTGATCGAAGCTGCGGACTCGACGTCATGCACCAAATGTGGCCCGGGATGTCTGTGGAACGATCGAAGCTGCGGACCGACGCATGCACCAAATGTGGCCCGGGATGTCGTGGAACTTATCGAAGCTGCGGACTCGACGTCATGCACCAAATGTGCCCGGGATGTCTGTGGAACTGATCTGAAGCTGCGGACTCGACGTCATGCACCAAATGTGGCCCGGGATGTCTGTGGAACTGATCTGAAGCTGCGGACTCGACGTCATGCACCAAATGCACACCGATATCTGCACGAGGGCCCCTGTCCAGCTGACGGCTGGTGGCCGGCCTCCGGCCTGCCCGGAGACGGGCTTGTGGTGTAGTGCGTGAGACTGAGTGGTCAAGTGTTGACCTGGTGCACTGCCTGCCCGGAGACGGGCTTATGGTGTAGTACGTGAGACTGAGTGGTCAAGTGTTGACCTGGTGCACTGCCTGCCCGGAGACGGGCTTATGGTGTAGTGCGTGAGACTGAGTGGTCAAGTGTTGACCTGGCGCACTGCCTGCCCGGAGACGGGCTTATGGTGTAGTGCGTGAGACTGAGTGGTCAAGTGTTGACCTGGTGCACGGCCTGCCCGGAGACGGGCTTGTGGTGTAGTGCGTGAGACTGAGTGGTCAAGTGTTGACCTGGCGCACGGCCTGCCCGGAGACGGGCTTGTGGTGTAGTGCGTGAGACTGAGTGGTCAAGTGTTGACCTGGTGCACTGCCTGCCCGGAGACGGGCTTGTGGTGTAGTGCGTGAGACTGAGTGGTCAAGTGTTGACCTGGCGCACGGCCTGCCCGGAGACGGGCTTGTGGTGTGGTGCGTGAGACTGAGTGGTCAAGTGTTGACCTGGTGCACTGCCTGCCCGGAGACGGGCTTATGGTGTGGTGCGTGAGACTGAGTGGTCAAGTGTTTACCTGGCGCACGGCCTGCCCGGAGACGGGCTTGTGGTGTAGTACGTGAGACTGAGTGGTCAAGTGTTGACCTGGTGCACTGCCTGCCCGGAGACGGGCTTGTGGTGTAGTGCGTGAGACTGAGTGGTCAAGTGTTGACCTGGTGCACTGCCTGCCCGGAGACGGGCTTATGGTGTAGTGCGTGAGACTGAGTGGTCAAGTGTTTACCTGGCGCACGGCCTGCCCGGAGACGGGCTTGTGGTGTAGTGCGTGAGACTGAGTGGTCAAGTGTTGACCTGGTGCACTGCCTGCCCGGAGACGGGCTTGTGGTGTAGTGCGTGAGACTGAGTGGTCAAGTGTTGACCTGGTGCACTGCCTGCCCGGAGACGGGCTTATGGTGTGGTGCGTGAGACTGAGTGGTCAAGTGTTGACCTGGTGCACTGCCTGCCCGGAGACGGGCTTATGGTGTGGTGCGTGAGACTGAGTGGTCAAGTGTTTACCTGGCGCACGGCCTGCCCGGAGACGGGCTTGTGGTGTGGTGCGTGAGACTGAGTGGTCAAGTGTTGACCTGGCGCACGGCCTGCCCGGAGACGGGCTTGTGGTGTGGTGCGTGAGACTGAGTGGTCAAGTGTTGACCTGGCGCACGGCCTGCCCGGAAACGGGCTTGTGGTGTGGT
Organism: Ashinkailepas kermadecensis; assembly: GCA_034440615.1. Lineage (NCBI taxonomy): Eukaryota > Metazoa > Arthropoda > Thecostraca > Neolepadidae > Ashinkailepas > Ashinkailepas kermadecensis. Next base: position 54,820 of record JAOTOM010001937.1, on the reverse strand, counting down.
GCAGTGACCACTGAGCGGTCACGTGTTGGACCACGCAGCACTCACTCGGGTGCACAGCCGTCACTGTCAGGACCACACAGCCGTCACTGAGGAACACATGCCGTCACTGCAGGACCACACAGCCGTCACTGCAGGACCACACAGCCGTCACTGCAGGACCACACAGCCGTCACTGCAGGACCACATAGCCGTCACTGCAGGACCACACAGCCGTCACTGCAGGACCACATAGCCGTCACTGCAGGACCACACAGCCGTCACTGCAGGACCACACAGCTGTCACTGCAGGACCACACAGCCGTCACTGCAGGACCACACAGCCGTCACTGCAGGACCACACAGCCGTCACTGCAGGACCACACAGCCGTCACTGCAGGACCACACAGCCGTCCTGCAGCTCTCTCTCTCTCTCTTGTGCGACACATACTCAAACATGTCCTCTGCCGTCAGTATCTGGTTGTTAAGCGTGCGCTTGAGGCTCTCTTGAGCCGAGGCTGTGCCCTCGATGCCGTCGCAAGCGCCCTTGCCATGAGATGCGACAAAAAAGCCACTCACAGGATGCCCCAAAATATGTCTGATTGTGGCACACATTGACGAATCCATGCTTCTTCGCATACTGCCGTTTGTGAAATAAATATTTTTTAGGTCAGGTACTGCGGTCAGAATGTCTGGGGTAAGCCGTTGCACGCACGCACCATGTCGGTGATGTGTTGTGTTTCGTCAGGGATACAGCAGTAGCTCTGATGGCACAGTACCTCGTCCTCACGCCAGTACGCTATACACGGGTGCCCCGTACACAGGGACGAATCCTAGTGTAAGCCTTGAGCTACATCCTGCACCACAAATAAATAATTTTCGGCGAAATCGTACTTGACAATCACTTCGCCCTCCTTGGCAGTAGCCTTTGCGTAGGTGAATTGCTCGCCTTGTTTGTCAGCCACAATGTGGTGTCTGGTCAGCTTCACGGTTTGCTGGCTCAAATATCGCATGCTTTCCTCTTTGGTCTAGATCATTTCTGTGAGTGTGCAGCGATGCGTGCTCATCCACTGTTTGTACCTAATATAATTATCAAAGTCATCTGGGGCTAAATCACCTTCACTCTCTTCTCCTGAGTTGTCCGCGAGGAGAATCCTCAGCACGTTCATCGTGCAGACGGGGCTTTACCAGGGCAGTCCTCACAGTTCTGCATCATGCAATCACGGTTTTTTGTGTCACATACGGCGTGATCGAGGAGGTTGCGGTATTTGAGACCGGGAAGGCCGAGAGCGGATATGAGCAGTTTTGGGTTTTGATGATATGTGCACTGAGTGCGTCCCACTGCTGCCTGCCAAGACGCAATTCTTCGGATGAAGGGCAGCAAAGGTTAAGACGCCGGTGCGAGGGTTTTCAGAGTGCTGCTTGTATAGATCATATATCTCATGCAAATTTATAAAAGCAGGCCTTTTCTGAACTCTACTTTTGGTTCCATCAACATGTCGCACCGTGACACGGTCGGTCTTGCCGAGACACATCCGTCTGATCTGGTCCGACTCATAAAATAGCTTTACTTTCACCCTGACTGCGTCCGACACCCTCAGAATTTTCCTCGCTTCACAGGCAGCACGTTCAGCGAGAGTGAACGGTGAGCACCGGGCACGCAAACATGGTGCCACCCCTTGTTTGTGCCCTTCCTGATATTTCACCACATTTGCATGCTTTTATTTTCGCGAGGAAACAGATGGTTGTGCGAATGGGTTCTCGATTATCGGAATGTGATAACTGTGGATGCTTCTCTCTTCTTGTAATTCATGGTAGGGTACAACTCATAAATAATCTACTACCACAATTTGGATACATTTCTGCCATTTTGCTTAACCCTTGACCTCACGAATTAGAACACTTGTGCAACACAACATTGAAGATCAGATGACTAACATTATCATTCCATCACGTGCCTCAAACGTCAAAAGCCTTGTATTTAAGTAATATACCGTTCTAAATACATATCCATACAGGCCACGATAAACGAGCGCAAAAACACCCATGCATGCCTAATTTTGAACGGATATGTAGAGTTCTGGAAGCAAAACCCTATTTTTTATTTCTTTACTTCGAAAGATAAGATATTGAACTTCATTTCTGCACTTTTTCAAATCGCTTTGCGACTGTCCCGAAATGTAAAATATGTCACGATGTCGCGATTTCAATTATCCAGTAAACGTAAATTTGAAATAGCCAAAAGATGCAGCTGGTCATTGTGAGTTCTTCGATATATACTTTTGCACAATTCAGATAGTTCTTCATTGAGTTAAAACCCCAAACGACACCCTTGTTAGGTGACATCTCAAAAGTGCCCGATGCTATAAATGCTTGACGATTGCTCTGATTTTTCTTTAAATGGCACAGCTGGATTCGGCGCATCAGATAACTCCACACAAATATTTTAATCAAAATATAAAATATTGGGTGTTATTTTGGCCTTGTCGATTTGTCTGGAATGGGCCAGCTGTCACTGTAGGATCACATAGCCGTCACTGCAGTACCACACAGCCGTCACTGCAGGACCACACAGCCGTCACTGCAGGACCACATAGCCGTCACTGCAGGACCACATAGCCGTCAATGCAGGACCACACAGCCGTCACTGCAGGGTCATACAGCTGTCACTGCAGGACCACACAGCCGTCACTGCAGGATGTCACAGCCGTCACTGCAGAGTCATACAGATGTCACTGCAGGACCACACAGCCGTCACTGCAGGGTCATACAGCCGTCACTGCAGGACCACACAGCCGTCACTGCAGGGCCATACAGCCGTCACTGCAAGGTCATACAGCTGCCACTGCAGGACCACACAGCCGTCATTGCAGGACCACACAGCCATCACTGCAGGACCACACAACCGCCACTGCAGGACCACACAGCCGTCACTGCAAGACCACATAGCCGTCACTGCAGGACCACACAGCCGTCACTGCAGGACCACACAGGCGCCACTGCAGGATCACATAGCCGTCACTGCAATACCACACAGCCGTCAATGCAGGACCGCACAGCCTTCTCTGCGCCACCTCCCTTCCGTCGCTGCAGGGCCACAGCTGTACCCACAGCCGTTGTCAGGACCAGAGCTATCGGACCCGACCAGCATGCTCTCGACAAGCGTTGTCGTCGTTGACCAGCTCGTTGGCACGTCGGCTAGGATGGGGATGGAGATCCATCCATCATTGACTGCCGCTCCTTCGCTCGGGTGGGGTCGCATTCACAGCGGCCCTGTTTTGCCCGCCGCCCTGTCTGCTGTCCTGTTCGCTGTCCTGCCCTCCTCTGCCGTCTTCTCCCCACCGCCTGGGTACGGCGTTGTCCAAGCCCAGCCCACGGCCGGTCACGCGTCTCCTGCTGTGCTGCATCGTCAGCTGCTCTCGGAGCTGATCTCAGACCGAACGTGGCGGGCTTTCTCTCGATACGTGACACCCTCAGTTCGTGCTTAGGGCCGACGTCATTTGTCGTGAGTCATGAAGTCAATCGCTCGACGTCTCGGGCTTCAGTGGAATGCAATATGCGACTGCGTTCGGTATATTTGTTCTGTCATGTGAAGGTGAATCATCTGTGAAGGTGAATCACTTGTGAAGGTGAATCATCTGTGCTGGAAACTGGGTGCCTGTATGTTTTTCATTCGTGCCATTTGAAGAAATGTTGAACACATATTTGGCAGCGCTCGGATTTGCAAAACTATGGTGCAATTCTGCACCAAGCTAATTAATGTTTACCTTAGGACATTGATTCTGGTTCTTATGAATTTTCTGATATTGCATAGCATCTCATAAGTGAACACACTAAAAGGTGGGAAACTCCGCATCAATATCAGTAGGGACCTTTGCACTTGTTTACAAAAGAGCAATTAGTTGCTACTTGCCTTGGCCCAAAAATAACGCGGGGCACATATGAGTCATATTGATATGTATGTATATATACAAATATATAAACATATATATATATTGTTGAATGCGCATTAAACAGCTTAAGTCGCTTAGTACGTCCAGCGGGCTGAGGCTGAGTATCTTTATGAATAATGCTAAAACGCCCGAACCGCCAAGCTTCCGCCATTGTTTGACTCGAGCAGACTGGAGCACCACCATGCACAGCTAGCATGGATCACAGGTAACACGGAGCACAGGTAATACGAAGCAAGCGTGCATCAGTGGCATCACTGTCAGACCCAGCGTGATGTCGCCATCAGTGACATCACTGTCAGACCCATCGTGATGTCACCATCAGTGGCATCACTGTCAGACCCAGCGTGAAGTCACCATCAGTGGCATCACTGTCAGACCCATCGTGATGTCGCCATCAGTGGCATCACTGTCAGACCCAGCGTGAAGTCACCATCAGTGGCATCACTGTCAGACCCATCGTGATGTCACCATCAGTGGCATCACTGTCAGACCCAGCGTGATGTCACCATCAGTGGCATCACTGTCAGACCCAGCGTGAAGTCACCATCAGTGGCATCACTGTCAGACCCAGCGTGATGTCACCATCAGTGGCATCACTGTCAGACCCAGCGTGAAGTCACCATCAGTGGCATCACTGTCAGACCCAGCGTGATGTCACCATCAGTGGCATCACTGTCAGACCCATCGTGATGTCACCATCAGTGGCATCACTGTCAGACCCATCGTGATGTGACCATCAGTGGCATCACTGTCAGACCCATCGTGATGTGACCATCAGTGGCATCACTGTCAGACCCATCGTGATGTCACCATCAGTGGCATCACTGTCAGACCCATCGTGATGTCACCATCAGTGGCATCACTGTCAGACCCATCGTGATGTGACCATCAGTGGCATCACTGTCAGACCCATCGTGATGTCGCCATCAGTGGCATCACTGTCAGACCCATCGTGATGTCGCCATCAGCGGCATCACTGTCAGACCCATCGTGATGTCACCATCAGTGGCATCACTGTCAGACCAATCGTGATGTCACCATCAGTGGCATCACTGTCAGACCCATCGTGATGTCACCATCAGTGGCATCACTGTCAGACCCATCGTGATGTCACCATCAGTGGCATCACTGTCAGACCCATCGTGATGTGACCATCAGTGGCATCACTGTCAGACCCATCGTGATGTCACCATCAGTGGCATCACTGTCAGACCCATCGTGATGTCACCATCAGTGGCATCACTGTCAGACCCAGCGTGAAGTCACCATCAGTGGCATCCCTGTCAGACCCAGCGTGATGTCGCCATCAGTGGCATCACTGTCAGACCCATCGTGATGTGACCATCAGTGGCATCAATGTCAGACCCATCGTGATGTCACCATCAGTGGCATCACTGTCAGACCCATCGTGATGTCGCCATCAGCGGCATCACTGTCAGACCCATCGTGATGTCGCCATCAGTGGCATCACTGTCAGACCCATCGTGATGTCGCCATCAGCGGCATCACTGTCAGACCCATCGTGATGTCACCATCAGTGGCATCACTGTCAGACCAATCGTGATGTCACCATCAGTGGCATCACTGTCAGACCCATCGTGATGTCACCATCAGTGGCATCACTGTCAGACCCATCGTGATGTCACCATCAGTGGCATCACTGTCAGACCCATCGTGATGTCACCATCAGTGGCATCACTGTCAGACCCAGCGTGATGTCACCATCAGTGGCATCACTGTCAGACCCAGCGTGAAGTCACCATCAGTGGCATAACTGTCAGACCCAGCGTGATGTCGCCATCAGTGGCATAACTGTCAGACCCAGCGTGATGTCGCCATCAGTGGCATCACTGTCAGACCCATCGTGATGTCACCATCAGTGGCATCACTGTCAGACCCAGCGTGATGTCACCATCAGTGGCATCACTGTCAGACCCATCGTGATGTCGCCATCAGCGGCATCACTGTCAGACCCATCGTGATGTCACCATCAGTGGCATCACTGTCAGACCCAGCGTGATGTCGCCATCAGTGGCATCACTGTCAGACCCATCGTGATGTCACCATCAGTGGCATCACTGTCAGACCCAGCGTGATGTCACCATCAGTGGCATCACTGTCAGACCCATCGTGATGTCGCCATCAGCGGCATCACTGTCAGACCCATCGTGATGTCACCATCAGTGGCATCACTGTCAGACCCATCGTGATGTCGCCATCAGCGGCATCACTGTCAGACCCATCGTGATGTCGCCATCAGTGGCATCACTGTCAGACCCATCGTGATGTCACCATCAGTGGCATCACTGTCAGACCCAGCGTGAAGTCACCATCAGTGGCATCACTGTCAGACCTAGCGTGATGTCACCATCAGTGGCATCACTGTCAGACCCAGCGTGATGTCACCATCAGTGGCATCACTGTCAGACCCAGCGTGAAGTCACCATCAGTGGCATCACTGTCAGACCCAGCGTGATGTCACCATCAGTGGCATCACTGTCAGACCCATCGTGATGTCACCATCAGTGGCATCACTGTCAGACCCAGCGTGAAGTCACCATCAGTGGCATCACTGTCAGACCCATCGTGATGTCACCATCAGTGGCATCACTGTCAGACCCAGCGTGAAGTCACCATCAGTGGCATCACTGTCAGACCTAGCGTGATGTCATCATCAGTGGCATCACTGTCAGACCCATCGTGATGTCACCATCAGTGGCATCACTGTCAGACCCAGCGTGATGTCACCATCAGTGGCATCACTGTCAGACCCAGCACACTCACTGTCAGGCATCACTGTCAGACCCAGCGTGATGTCACCATCAGTGGCATCACTGTCAGACCCATCGTGATGTCACCATCATTGGCATCACTGTCAGACCCAGCGTGATGTCACCATCAGTGGCATCACTGTCAGACCCAGCGTGATGTCACCATCAGTGACTCGGCCTACAACACACTCAACCTACAACAAACCATCCACCCATATCAACACCAACTAACAACAAACAATATTATATTCTTCTTTTTTTTTAAACTCCGCCTACTATCTCATTATTCTACCCATGATGTGAAAAAGAACACGGAGCAAAAAGAAAAAGAAATCGAAAGAAAACAAAAGACAAAAGCAAACAAACCAAAAACGAAGAAATAAACTAATAAAATAGCAAAAATAAACAACAAGCAAAAAGTTCCAATGACAATGCACAAGTGTTCGTAAAATGTTAGCTGTGATTGCGATGACCCGAACCCCACTCTACACCCCCTACCCCACTCCGGCACCGTCCGAGCCACAACTTCCACTCAACTCATCAAGATCTGTTCACCACTACCAAGTGAACTTTATATCTCCATCACCCCTTCTGTACCAATGCCACCAATGCCATACCAATGCCATGCCACCTCTCCAAGTCTCCAAGAACAAATATCGGAACAGCCGATATCACCGTGCTGGTGGTAGGCTGGTCAAACTCACCCAACAACAACGGTGGCTCGGCTATGCTTTCAATGCACGGTTTGTGAAAAGGATTACTCTGTGTGTTAGGCTGTGGGACACCTCCGTCTCCACCATCCAGGTTTGAAGAGCGCTGTCTTCAGCCGTCCCGTGGTGGAGACATGCAGAATGTTCACAAACAACAGCCACGTCTCCCGTGGTGGAGACATGCAGAATGTTCACAGGCATAACAGCCACGTCTCCCGTGGTGGAGACATGCAGAATGTTCACAAGCATAACAGCCACGTCTCCCGTGGTGGAGACATGCAGAATGTTCACAGGCATAACAGCCACGTCTCCCGTGGTGGAGACATGCAGAATGTTCACAAGCATAACAGCCACGCAGCTTGCCCGGTCATGTGAGACAACACACCATAAGCAACGCAATACTAGTTCTTCTTCCTTGCTTCGTGATTTTACCTCATGACAAGATCTCAACTGACACAACCTAACCAGATTTGACCCTACTTAACTTGGCTTGATCTGACCCAGCCTGATCCAATCTGGCCTGACTCGTCCCAACCTGACCTGGTCCCGCCTAATGTGACGTGTCCTGATCCGATCTGATCTGGTCAGTCCTGACCTGACCTGACCTGACCTGACCTGACCTGACCAGATCCGACCCAATCCGATCCGAGCCAACACGATCTGGCCCACCTTGACTCGATCAGACCTGACCTAATCAACGTCGAGGACCCCAAACCGATATATAAGGTCTCTGGGCCCAGAGTTGCACACAGGATTTACGTAAGGGGCGCACACATTATCAACGGGTCCCACCTGATCTGGCTTCACCCGACCCGACCCCAGACAACCCCACCCGACCCGACCGCAGCCGGTTCTACTCCACCTCCAACTCTAGCCTCCACCTCCAACTCGATCTAGCCTCGTCTGACCAGACTTGATTGTGCTGGCGGCAGATCCTGGAGAACAACGACGAGCGGAAGGGGCGGGGAATTCACGTGCAGGTACTGCACCAGGCGACCGGTGCCGTGCTGGCGCAGCGTCTGTTCGACACCTACTCGCCGCACGAGGACGAGGCCATGACGCTCTTCATCAGCATGGTCTCCGACGGGCGCGTGCTCATCTTCGTCATCAAGGTGGGTGGTGTTCACCTGTAATCGGGAGGTAAGCGTCAGTGACTCGCCAACTCCAGGCGTGAGACAGGGAAGATCACGGAGCCTGCAGCTGGCCACGACAAATCGGCAAGTGGAAGGGACAAAATATCACCAGATATTTTATATTTGGAGGAAAATTGGATGTGGGGTTATCTGATGCACCGAATCCAGCTGTGCTATTTTAAGAAAGATCAGGTAAACGGTCAAGGAATTATTATAGTGAAATGTCAGGAAGGGCACAAACAAGGAGTGTCGCCGTGTTTGGGTGCCCAGTGCTCACTGCTCACTCTCGCTGACGGGGACGAGTGGTCTAGGGTAAGATGCTCGTCTCACAATCGAAAGGTTGTGGGTTCGAGTCTCACCTGTCGCTACTCTTCGCCCGCGACCAATCGGCGTGAGAGATCGGCGACGCTACATGACTCAATGGTCGACGTGTCGTAAAACCAATAACCACCACTCTCGCTGACCGTGCTGCCTGTGAAGCGAGGAAATTTCTGAGGGTGTCTGAAGCAGACAAGGTGAAAATAAAGCTATTTTATGAGTCGGACCAGATCAGCCGGGTGTGTCGCGTCAAGACCGACCGTGTCACGGTGCGCCAGTCTGACCAGATCAGCCGGGTGTGTCGCGTCAAGACCGACCGTGTCACGGTGCGCCAGGCTGATGGAACCAAAGACCGACCGTGTCACGGTGCGCCAGGCTGATGGAACCAAAAGACCGACCGTGTCACGGTGCGCCAGGCTGATGGAACCAAAAGTAGAGTTCAGAAAAGGCTCATACTGGGAAACTTGTGTGAGATCTATGCAAGCAAAACCCTGAAAACCCTTGCACCTGTTCCTTAACCTGTGCTACCCTTCGTCCGAAGCATTGCGTCTTGGCATGCAGCAGCGGGACCCATTCGGTGTGCATGTGCACTTATCATCAAAATAAAAAAACTGCTCATATCCGCTCTCGGCCTTCACGGTCTCAAATACCGTGACCTCCTCGATCACGCTGCATGTAGCACGGAAAACAGTGATGGCATGATGCACAACTGTGAGGACTGCCCTGGTGAAGACGGGGATTAACTTTCTGGTGATTATCCTAGCGAACAAATCAGGAGAAGAGAGTGAAGGTGATTCAGTCCCAGATGATGGTATGGAGGATGGATGCATGCATGGCATGGATGATGCATGCATTGACTTCAATTTTTATTGACTTAGCCACAGCTTCCATACCAAGGATCTCCGGCACTCCCCGCCGTATTCCTGTCCCATGGTGGACTCCGGAGTGTCACCTAGCAATTCGAGCTCGACGATGCGTCTTCAGGGAATTCGATCGTCACAGCACAACAGAAAACCTCATAGTATTCAGAACAGCCAAGGCATTGGCTCGGCGCACCATTCGAGCGGCGAAGCGTGTATCATGGAGAACATATATAGGGCAGCTGTGTCGAACTACACCGACGTCCGAAGTATGAGCTCGTATTAAGAGGATTTCTGGCCAATTCTCGTCAATTATATTTCCGGTACTCAATATTGGAGGAAACATCACAGCTGATGCAGGCGAAGTAGCGAGTAGTATTGCTGAAGTCATCGCAAGGCGTAGTGAACACACCGACCCAACATTCGTACAGCACCGTGCCGGCAGTCAGAGGGAGGAGATCAGTTTTACCACACCCGAACAACTTGTTTACACTTTGCCGTTTACTCAGCAGAACCTACCTCTGTGATCAGTGATTTGAAATGTGTGTGTGAGGGACCAGATGGTGTACACAACGAAATGCTGAAGCATTTACCAACGTCTGCAATGCATGCTTTACTCTCTATCTTCAACAGACTTTGGGATGTGGGATATTTTCACCAGCTTGGCGAAAGGCAATCGGCATACCGCTATTAAAGCCTGGCAATAGTGGCGATGACCCAACCCATTATCGTCCGATTTCGCTGACATCATGATTCAGTAAGTTGGTGGAAAAAAATGGTAAGCCTTCGCCTCATTTGGTTCTTAGAGACTCGGAACGTTTTAACCAACGACCAGTGCGGCTTTCGGAGGAATCGCAGTACTATCGACCATGTCTTAAGGCTCAATGCTGAGATTCGTTTGGCTTTTGCGAAAAAGAAACATCTAGGAGCAGTGTTTTTCGACATAGAAAGTGTCTTTGACACCGCCTGGAGACATGGGATTCTGCAGACGCTCCATCAGTATGGAATCCGTGGATCTCTGGACGTGTTTTTTTAGAAGAAAAAAAACTTTTAACTGACCGACAACTTTGTGTGTGCGTGGGCAATCGGACGTCGGATTGGCTCTACCAGGTTGAGGGAGTCCCTCAGGGCAGTATACTGAGCACTTCCCTCTTCTCGCTTATTATAAATCACATTGACAACTCACTTCCCTCATCAATCGGACGATCTATCTTCGCTGATGATTTTGCGATCTGGTCTTGCAGCTCGTCAACTCCTCTCATGGAACGACAGCTGCAACTTACAATTTCTCGACTCGAAAAGTGGGGACATCAGAATAGTCTCAGGTTTTTCATAGCAAAAACGGCAGCAATTCATTTTTGCCGATGATGCCGACGTAACTGCCCGAACATGACTCTGAAGCTGTACGGACAAGACGTTCCATCAGTACAAATGGTTCGTTTTCTTGGAGTGCAGTTTGACCACCGTGTTTCATACAGAGAACATATAAAAACGCTCCGTGACAAGTGTTTTAAAGGAATGACTACATTGAAGTGTGTCTCCCATATGTCATACGGTGTTGACAGAAATACTCTGCACATGCTTTACCGTAATTTAATTCGTTCTAAGCTCGACTATGCATGTTTTTTATTCGACGGCGCGTGTGCCACCACTAAGCGAATGCCAGACCCAGTGCACCACGCTGCATTGATAATAATTACCGGAGCAATTCGTACATCCCCAACTGTCAGCGTACTAGCGGATGCTCACGAACCACCGTTGTCCATGAGGCGTGAAATGCTGGGTCTTGGCTACGCTTACAAAATACGATAGTTCCGGACACACCCATCATATCCAGCGGTTTTCTCTCGCGACATGCATGCGGTCCTACGTAATCACGTTAAGAGAGGGAAGACTTACTGAAGAATGAGGACGCTCCTGAGGAAAATATGAATTAGACTGCAAGGCATTAGGCAGTGCGAACAACCAACTACTCCTCCGTGAGAGCTGATGTCCCCTTTTTTTCGATATCGTCCTCGCTGACGAGAGAAAACATGATATGACAAAAGAGGAGCTACTATCACGTAGGTTAGAGCACATTTCTTTAGCATATCATGGTTACATCATCACATACACAGATGGCTCAGACTGACACCGGTGTGGGTAGTGCTTTCGTTAGAGGATCCACCACAAGATCTTTCCCCCTGCCGCCACACACCACGGTTTCCACTGCAGAGTTGATGGCCATCAGCAAAACCCTGGCATACACCGAGGTTGACGACGAGGTTTTACATGTTATTTTGACTGATTCTCTGAGCAGTTTTTTGCCCTGCGCACTTTTAACCAGCAACACGTCATTGCACGATGCATTTTATCGCACCTTACTTCGCTGCATCGCATGGGAAAACAGGTAATACTTTGCTGGATTCCAGCACATGTCGGAATCCATGGTAACGAGCTGGCGGACAGGGTTGCATGGCGTGCAGCACAAGCGTCAAGGAGTCGCGTTCTCCCACTTCCTGCCAGTGACTACTACTAAATTATCTCATCATTTATTCTCAGACAGTGGCAGGGAAAATGGGACCAAGTGGAGCTCAACAAATTAAAGCAAATAAAACCACACTTAGCACTGTGGCCCTCATCCTTCAGCCAAACCAGAAGGGACGAGGTGGCCATCGGTCGTCTCAGAATTGGTCACACCCGAGCAACACACAGGTATTTATTGTGCGGGAACGAAAGGCCGAAATGTGCGAGGTGTAACTCCGCGCTGACTGTGCTCCATGTGCTGGTGGCGTGCCCAGCATATACAGAAGAACGCACGCTGCACTTCGGATATGATGCGAATTCTCTGAAGTTGGTGGACTTGCTGGGAAATTATTCCCGATTTATACACAATAGAGCAGTTTTGGGCTTCCTTGCACAGATAGGATTTCAATGAATTTATGCACCCGCCTAGCTGATAATTTGCTTCCCCAGATCTTCTATTAAGCGCCCTAATGCCCAAACAACTACCGATGTTTTATATTCGTATGTGACAATATGATGCGTGCCTAAGCAAGCTTGTTATGGGTACAATATAACCCACTGGGGTTGACGCACCCTAAAACACCAATAATCATCATCATCACCTCCCGTGACCCATAGCCCATCAAAAGTGACAAATTTGACGGCGGAAATAAAAGTGGGCATGATTTCGCTGACCAAACAAAACAATTGTAAAAATTTGTTCTTACCAATATCCTATATGGCTGTTAGCTCATCATGATTTTTTTCTTCGATTTTGCGTTTTCCGGGTGAGACGGATTTCGTGTAAGCTTTCTTCCATTGGAAAGCTACATGATGTGGAACAATGGCATACCGACATATGATAAGAAAACGTTTTTCTAAGAAAAAGCATTCATACTTTATAATGTACATTTTATAGTTTCCCTTAAAAACCATCATGAATTTCAAGGTCACTAATTACCGATAGGTCACCCATGGGTTTATATCCGTACTCCCCATCCATACATAGCTCAATACGCTCCCGCCTGGTGGCGGTTCCGAGGGAGATAAAGGTGCCGGCGTTGATGACGGCGGACAACAGAGGGATTGACATCGGAAAGGAAACGATAACAGGTTTGGCAGAGCCGGAGCAGTGTAGGAATTAGTTTTCGAAAACGCCTGGTGGAAAGAGGGCGTGGTGAATTTGTTCCACGCACAAAAACGCTACAAGCAATGGTGATAGTCACTGTGTCGATCCTTACAAAGTCGCCATACAAAGCGAATAACAAAAAATGTTGCTGAAGTATCGGTAAGCACCATTGAAAACGTGAGCGATCCCCACATTACCAGAGGTATGGCTTTGTGTGTTAAACTTCCAATGTGAACTTTTTCGAAATGTCTTTTTTTAATGTTTGCGATTTTTTACAGATTGTTTTTTTTTCATAATCAGCGTCAGAAATGAAAGGATACACCGAAGGAAAATTTTATGCAAACAAAATGTAGAACTCTGACGGGCTTAGAAGAGCAATACATGCCAAAATCGACAAATATGTAAAATTCCTTTCGCGGAAATGTTACTCAAAATTGACTTCCCATCAAATAAAAAAAATATGTTCCGTTGACTGCTGGCTATCTCTACCTGTTGCGAATTCCCTGAAATATGCCATATTCAAAGCCCTGAAAAAATATGAATGCACATGCAATTTTAAAATTAACTCGTTAACCCGCGTTAACTCGCTCAAAATTAACTCGTCTTTCCGGTCAGATCCTCACACCCCGTCTCGGGGGTCAATAAATACTCTCCTCTAATCTCTAAACTGAGCGTCGCACGGAAACGAAAGAGGTGTCATCAGAAAGCGCTCGAGGAGAGGGTCCGAAACCACCCCCAAAATTGTATACCCCGAAAAGTGACGTCACTAGTGGGGGGGGGTCTATGTGATCACGACTGACACGATGCTTTTGGCTCTGAGGGTTCATTTTGTGTAGATTAAAAAGAAACATATTTGGGATCAGAAAATGAATGGAAAATCGACCATGGCCCTAAAATGTTCGCCCACCCACAAATCAACATTTTAATTTGTTGAAATTTTCAAACTTTGGAGTTCCATTTTCTTTAAATGTTATTTTTATAATGGGTAGAGCGGACTGCGAAACGTTGTTCGAAGTCAACTTGCCCTCATACAAAATCCATACTTTAGCCAGAATTTTCGATTTCAGCCGCAATGGGCAAATATGCAAAACTAATACGTCATCAAAAATGGAAAATAATCAAATTCCTCTGGTGTGTTTCGTTGCATCTCAAAAGATAAGCAAATGCTGAAAGTTTCATTCAAATATCTGTATCGGGGACGAGTGGTCTAGGGGTAAGATGCTCGTCTCACAATCGAAAGATTGTGAGTTCGAGTCTCACCTGTCGCTACTCTTCGCCCGCGACCAATCGACGTGAGAGATTGGCGACGCTATATGACTCAACGGTCGACGTGTCGTAAAACCAATAACCAACCAAATATCTGTATCCGCTAAAGCATGACGACTGGTTGAACTTTTTTGGAGGTGACCTCACTTGACCTTCAGTAACTCGTTGACCGTAGATGACCTGACATCAAAATTTTCACACAACATGCCAAATTGATGTGGAAAAAGCGTAAAATTTCGGCGCTACCTCGCGCCGTTTTTTTACCATTCCGCGGAACATCTCAGTGGGAGAGGGGTGGAAAAGGACCCCCGAGATGGAGTCGGGTTCAGAAAGCAAGCTAGAAAAAGAAAGATGTCAGAAAGAAACTTTTACGGCTTTAAAAAAGATATCCTAGGCCAAAGCGATGTGTCAGGACGAGTTCTTTCAGATGCCGTCTTAAAATCATCTGTAAATTGATATTTACTATCTCAAAATTCCATGTCCGGAAATCCAAGCTGTTTTCCCCGCTTTATTTCCAAATTCAATGCCCTACTACGCGTTTCAGTCACCAGGAATGACGGAAAACGGTCTAAAAACGTCCTATTTCACCCATCGCGCAAAAATACAACTTTTAAATTTGTACATTTATTGGAATTTCCGATAATATTTTGACGATGCGTGAGGTACCCACGGTCCCTGATTCCATGTTCATCGAATATGGTCATACTGCATCGTTGTCTTGTTTGATGAAATTCAGTACGTGTTGTGAGTAATCACCAGATGTTCTGAAGTAAAATTACGGGTTTGCACGGAAATAAGCTACGACACTATCGGTGATCATAAAATGTTCTACCCTTGTTAAGAAAGCTACAAGAGCTGCATTGGAGAGCTACAAATGTGTAAGTTGGAAAACCTAGCTCTCATCATGTGACGTTTATTTCGTTATTATATCCCATCGTTGTTCTATTGTACACTGCTTAGTACAGTGCAGTAATGTGCAATGATGTGCAATATGCAGGGAGTTCCCAAAACGTGAACAATGAAACCACAGGAAGCTTGTGAAAATGTTCATGTTTTCGGGGACACGCTATGTAACACGCCTGTGACAAAGACCGTGACAAAAACGCCTGTGTTTGCATTACGATAGGGATTCGACTGTCCGTTCATGCAAATGATGCCTACTGGTAGAATGAAGGCATAATTGCACTTCTTGTTGTGAGGCCAGTATGGTCAGATGTTTCGATTACCAGACCACCAGGTGTTCTGAAGTAAAATTACGTCGTCACACGAAGATAAGCCTATGGATGACCTATCGGAAATAGATGACCTTGAACTTTGTGAAGGTAGGCAACCTATAATACTTACATCAATAAGTTTTAAATATATTTGTCAAGCAAGCATTTTCATATCACTATTTTTATTTCATTGTTCGATCCCCTGTAGTTTTCCAATGGGAGAAAACTTACTCGAATTCCGTCCGTTCCTTAAATCGTAAAATCATACAAGTCATGGAGAACGAACGCATATATGGGATATTTTAAAGCAAAACGCTTTTTTATATGGCAGCCAGATCATGCCCGTTTGTATTTCTGCTATCAAAGTTATCAATTTCAATGGGCTAGTGGTCATAGAATGTCACGAGGTCGTGGAGTCACGTGATCAAACGTGAGAAATGTTGACTTTTTTTCTTCACGGATGTTTTCTTTAATCATTTTTATTCTCAAAGATGCATAGCATGTCAGACTTCCTCTTCATTATTGACGAGATATCCATCGTCAGGTACCCTTCTTGTATGACCTCAAAATAATGCCAAAGGCTATAACTCCAAAACCTTTGATCGGATCAGGTTAAAACTTGTTCAGCCTTGTTCAGAGCATAAGACTACCCTGTACACTTATTTTGGTCCAGATGCAAATTTAGTGGGTGTAAAATTTGAACATATTTGGTCGATCAGCAGGCGGCCGTACCGTGCCGTACCGTGTGCCGTGCCGTGTGCCGGGCGACGTCCCGTGTTGTGCCGTACTGTGCCGTCCCGTCCCGTCCCGTGCCGTGCCGTGTGCCGTGTGCCGAGCGACGTCCCGTGTTGTGCCGTACTGTGCCGTCCCGTGCCGTACCGTGTGCCGTGCCGTGTGCCGGGCGACGTCCCGTGTTGTGCCGTACTGTGCCGTCCCGTGCCGTGCCGTGTGCCATGTGCCGAGCGACGTCCCGTGTTGTACCGTGCCGTGTCGTGTGCCGGGCGACGTCCCGTGTTGTGCCGTACTGTGCCGTCCCGTGCCGTGCCGTGTGCCATGTGCCGAGCGACGTCCCGTGTTGTACCGTGCCGTGTCGTGTGCCGGCAGGACGAGGGCACCTTCCAGCTGAAGGCGGCGGCGCGGCAGCTGCTGACGCGGCTGGGCTCGCAGAACGCGTCCCAGCTGGGCTGGCGCGACATGTGGGCCATGGTGGTCATCAAGGGCGGCCAGCTGCTGGGCGAAAACCACACCAACAGTCCCGGCTTCAACACGTGGGGAGCGCCCGTCCTGCTGAGAGTCGAGGTGCCGCTGATGTCGACCGAGGGTGAGAGGGTGTTGCTGATGACCGGGGGTTAGAGGAGTGACGCTGATGACAGGGGGTGAAACGGTGCCGCTTATGTCGACCGATGGTGAGAGGGGTGACGCTGATGATCGGGGGTGATAAGGGTGCAGATTATGTCGACCGAGGGTGAGAGGGGTCACGCTGATAATTATCTGATTGAGCGGGGTGTCGCAGATGTTGGTAGAGGGTGAGAGGGATGATGCTGATATCTGAGCGATAGGGGTGCCGCTGATGTTGGCAGAAGGTGAGGGGTGACATTGATGTGGACCGAAAGGTGAGAGGGATGACGCTGATATCTGAGTAAGAAGGGTGCCGCTGATGTTGGTAGAGGGTGAAAAGCACGGTACAACACGGCATCTCAAGCACTTAATCTTTGCATCTTAAGCACGATCCAACACGGGATTCGATCGATACACGACACGGCACAGCACAGGACGTCGCTCGGTACACGACACGGCACAACACGGGACGTCGCTCGGTACACAACACGACACAACACGGGACGTCGATCGGTACACGACACGGCACAACACGGGACGTCGCTCGGTACACGACACGGCACAACACGGGACGTCGCTCGGTACACGACACGGCACAACACGGGACGTCGATCGGTACACGACACGGCACAACACGGGACGTCGCTCGGTACACAACACGGCACAACACGGGACGTCGATCGGTACACGACACGGCACAACACGGGACGTCGCTCGGTACATGACACGGCACGATACGGGACGTCGCTCGGTACACGACACGGCACAACACGGGACGTCGATCGGTACACGACACGGCACAACACGGGACGTCGATCGGTACACGACACGGCACAACACGGGACGTCGATCGGTACACGACACGACACAACACGGGACGTCGATCGGTACACGACACGGCACAACACGGGACGTCGATCGGTACACGACACGGCACAACACGGGACGTCGCTCGGTACACGGCACGGCACAACACGGGACGTCGATCGGTACACGACACGGGACGTCGCTCAGTACACGACACGGCACAACACAGGACGTCGCTCGGTACACGACACGGCACAGCACAGGACGTCGCTCGGTACACGGCACAGTACAGCACGGGACGTCGATCGGTACACGACACGGCACAGCACGGGACGTCGCTCGGTACACGGCACAGTACAACACGGGACGTCGATCGGTACACGACACGGCACAACACGGGACGTCGCTCGGTACACGGCACAGTACAACACGGGACATCGATCGGTACACGACACGGCACATCACGGGACGTCGCTCGGCACACGGCGCGGGACAGCACGTGGTGTCGACCGTGGACAAGAAACCGCGAGAATTGATAAACCGCCGAGAAAGTAAGTGTTGCTAAGGAGCTGACAAAGGGAGGGTGGGGCTGAAGTGCTGTCAGAGGTATGCTTTGGTTGCCCAAGCATACAAAGGTATGCTTGGGTTGAAGTGCTGTCGAAGGTGCTCACAAAGGAAGAGTGGGGTTGAAGTGCTGTTAGAGGTGCTGACAAGGGGATAATGGGGTTGAAGTGCTATCAGAGGTGCTGACAAAGATATAGTTGGGTTTAATTACTGGCAGAGGTAGAGTGGAGTTGAAGTGCTGTTGGAAGTGCTAACAAAGGGAGAGTGGGGTTGATGTGCTGTAAGAGGTGCTTACAAGGGTAGAGTGGGGTTGAAGTGCTGTCAGAGGTGCTCATAAGGGTGTGTGAGGATCCGCAATGTAAGTATTTTTCGGATTATCTGATCGCAACTGCCATCGCAGTCCCGCCTGACCATGCAGTTTCCACTGATCCTGTGGCTTCACTAGCCGTCTGTGCCCAGCCGACCCTATGGTCCAACTGACCATGTATCCCGACTGACTCGGTGACCCCGACTGACCCCGTGACCCCGTGACCCCGTGACCCCGATTGAGTGGGCGCGGTGGCCGGCAGACACGGAGTGTGCGTGGCCGGACTCTGAGGAGACGGCACGCCGTCACCAGTTCTGCGCGACCACTGAGGGCTACGGCAGCGTGTGCTCGTGCCCCGAGCCGGCCCCACTGCAGTTCGATGTGGAGCCGATCGAGGGTAGTCGGCTGGCGGGTGTACCGGTGCTGGTGATCTGCAGCAACCGGCCCCACTACCTCTACAGGTGCGTAACCAATGGTGGCACCGCAGCCCAGACACACCGCACACTTAGTCATTGGAAACATTGAGTTGGAGTCATTGGAGTCATTGGAACACCACCACACGGGTTCGTCTGGACCTACCAAGGCCAGCAAATCGGCTCATCGCCTTGCCGTAGACATCTTTAACGCACATGATACGTTTTCACCACCGTGCACGATGCAAAATATGTTGGCGAAAATGCCGAGTTGGCAACGGCGGAGCCAGCCGGTAATACGCACATGCTGTTGGACGAGAAACGTGCGCTGACGTAACAGGAATGGAGGACCTTCTGTTATTGTAGGTGGATCCAATGGTCTGCTTGGTATTGTCCGCAATGCAAGTGGCGGACAATGCATTTTAGGCTATTTTTCACACAGTGTAGCAAAATACAGGTCATAACACAACACGAAGCCATCTGTTTGTTTTCCTGTCCTCACCAGTTCCCTATATGGCAAAAAGGTGATTTTGGCCAGGACAAGCCGAGGTCCAGCCACTGCACACCAAACACCGCCGCAACGCTACCCACGGCCATAGGGACCTAGAGAGGCCAATATCTCCGAATGCCCACTTCCCGACCCAGTGTTGTACCTGCCTTCAGGCTTGAACCTGAGGAATAGATGCGGAGCGGGCGCACGTTGTCATCAGTTGTTTGAACTGACCTTTGTCACGGCCAAGGTCATCGCCATCAAAATACTGCATGGCTGTGCAGAGCTGTGCTCAGCAATAATTCGTGAAAGGAAAATTTTTGGGAAAAGAAGTCATTTCGTATATGCTTAGTAAAAAGGATCGAGCTTAAATAACATTCCGAATCCTTAATATCTAGTTCAAGAAAAAACGCTCACGAACTATGAAAGAAGCATCAGCATAGTTCGATATATATTTGTTTATTTACTGATACCTGTCATACGCCGATTTACGGGCGCCCAGCTGAAAAAAAAATATCTGCTTCATTCCCTGATTATGATTATAATTAGGCTTAGGAATCTGATCAGATGTGTTCAAATGACGTGCGTATATCGAATATATGTCTTAAATCGGATTAGGGGTGACCATGAAAACGAGGTCGCTTAGTGAAACGAAATAGCCAGGTGAGAGCCCAGTGGCTTTGATGTGGTACAGGCGACACTTTGGACGCTGGTTTGACTTATGCGTTTGTTAGGGAGAAAACAATTAGGTATGTCTGTCTGTCGCATGTGTTAAGCATCTCATGCGGTATACGGGTTGACTGTTCTACCAAACCAACAGTACTCTGTGACGTTTAATTGAAAGTATTGACTTCAAAATCCCAGCTCCCAGGTCCAGGTCACATTCAAGTTCCCAGTTGCCAGTGTTGTCAACGTTAAGCTCGATCCTGCTTAGCATGGCGCAATTCGGTACATAAAAGGCAGAAGACATGCAGCGTGCCAGGAGACGGTAAAAGTTATCCTTACCAGAGTGATGTTAAGCACAAAAACAATTCCTTCATATTTCACCTTGATAGCTTGCACGTGAAAAATCACCGTTTCCTCATAATGAGGTTGGCCTGGCGGAATGGCCTCCCGCCGGATTTCAATCGCTTCCTTGTGCTGCCTTTCCAGTGTTATTAGCCGATCCGATTGTGCAATGGAGCAGGTCTGCGACGGCTTGTGACCTTTTCAGACCTTTAAGCGAGGCGTTTCCCTGCATCTCTTTGTCGCTGGCCAGTGTGAAACCGGCTTGCCATATCAGCCCGTTAAGTATTTGCCCGCTCGACAGCAACGACTTTATAATCCCCTGAAGATTTTGCGCACTACACCCGTGCTAGAACGGGCATATCCCACACAAAATGAAGAGGCCGCTCAGGCACCAACCATGCCTGGCTGCTATTGTCGCCGCTCGCCCGGCCAAGACACACGACCAGCTCAGCGCACCGGTTGTAACCATTAATCTCACTAGCTTTTTCATTTAGCCGACCTCACAGCAGAGGCGGACACATTATGCCGACCTCACAGCAGAGGCGGACACATTATGCCGACCTCACAGCAGAGGCGGACACATTATGCCGACCTCACAGCAGAGGCGGACACATTATGCTGATGCGAGCGGCGGCTGGCGACAGGTTATGTCCCGACACTGATGTCTTCTTGATGGCCGTCCCTGCCCCGACACCGCCACTCTGGCTCTGTCCTGACATCCGGACACGGTGTCACTGTAGCCCTGACCTGACGTCCGGACACGGTGTCAATGTGGCCCTGACCTGACGTCCGGACACGGTGTCACTGTGGCCCTGTCCTGACGTCCGGACAGGGTGTCAATGTGGCTTTGTCCTGACGTCCGGACACGGTGTCACTGTGGCCCTGTCCTGACGTTCGGACACGTTGGAAGTGTGTTCGTGTCCGGACGTACGGATACTGTGGCAATATTTCCATATCCGGACATCCGGACACAGTGTCGATATGTCCCTGTGCTGACGTCCGGATACGGTGTCAATGTGTCCCCACTCGGTCATTATGGGACAGCTGTCCTGGCTGGTACTTTGACATTGCCGTGTCCCTAACGGCCATGTTCGTGTTGGTATGCCACTGCTCTTTTTCTCTCTGTCGTGCCCCGGTCGTCCCTGACGGCTCAGGCAAGGCCCGGGCGCGACCCGAGCCGTCGCGCCGTGTCCGTGCTGGTCCGACCTGCCCGTCCCTGTCCGTCCCTGAAGCACTGGCCTTGCGCGACCCTTACCCGAACCGTCGCGCCGTGTCCGTGCTGGTCCGACCTGCCCGTCCCTGTCCGTCCCTGAAACACTGGCCTTGCGCGACCCTTACCCGAACCGTCGCGCCGTGTCCGTGCTGGTCCGACCTGGCCCTCCGACGCCACTGTGCCCGTCAGAAGCTCCGAATACTCTGGTCCGCCCCTGACCGTGCCCGTCAGAAGCTCCGAATACTCTGGTCCGCCCCTGACCGTGCCCGTCAGAAGCTCCGAATACTCTGGTCCGCCCCTGACCGTGCCCGTCAGAAGCTCCGAATACTCTGGTCCGCCCCTGACCGTGCCCGTCAGAAGCTCCGAATACTGTGGTCCGCCCCTGACCGTGCCCGTCAGAAGCTCCGAATACTGTGGTCCGCCCCTGACCCCGTGCCCGTCAGAAGCTCCGTATACTGTGGTCCGCCCCTGACCGTGCCCGTCAGAAGCTCCGAATACTGTGGTCCGCCCCTGACCGTGCCCGTCAGAAGCTCCGAATACTGTGGTCCGCCCCTGACCCCGTGCCCGTCAGAAGCTCCGTATACTGTGGTCCGCCCCTGACCGTGTCCGTCGAAGCTCCGTATACTGTGGTCCGCCCCGACCGTACCCGTCAGAAGCCCGAATACTGTGGTCCGCCCCTGACCGTGCCCGTCAGAAGCTCCGTATACTGTGGTCCGCCCCTGACCGTGCCCGTCAGAAGCTCCGTATACTGTGGTCCGCCCCTGACCGTGCCCGTCAGAAGCCCGAATACTGTGGTCCGCCCCGACCGTGCCCGTCAGAAGCTCCGTATACTGTGGTCCGCCCCTGACCGTGCCCGTCAGAAGCTCCGTATACTGTGGTCCGCCCCGACCGTGCCCGTCAGAAGCTCCGTATACTGTGGTCCGCCCCGACCGTGCCCGTCAGAAGCTCCGAATACTGTGGTCCGCCCCTGACCGTACCCGTCAGAAGCTCCGTATACTGTGGTCCGCCCCTGACCGTGCCCGTCAGAAGCCCGAATACTGTGGTCCGCCCCTGACCGTGCCCGTCAGAAGCTCCGAATACTGTGGTCCGCCCCTGACCGTGCCCGTCAGAAGCTCCGAATACTCTGGTCCGCCCCTGACCGTGCCCGTCAGAAGCTCCGAATAATCTGGTCCGCCCTTGGGTCCGCCCTGGGCCGCCCCTGGGTCCGCCCTTGACCGTGCCCGTCGGCCAGGATGCTGCGCTCCCTGCTGTCCGCCCAGGGAGTCGACGCCAGCATGGTCACCATCTTCATCGACGGCTACTTCGACGAGCCGCTGAAGGTGGCTCGTCTGTTCGGACTGCGCGGCATCCAGCACACGCCCATCGGAACCAAGATCGGCCGCATCAGCCAGCACTACAAGGTGGGCGGCGGCGGCGGCCATCTGCCCCTGCTCTGACGAGTGTAGGCTGGGTGTGGACTGTGGTGACCTGGGCCGCGTGTGTAGGCTGGGTGTGGGCGGTGGTGACCTGAGCCGCATGTGTAGGCTGGGTGTGGACTGTGGTGACCTGGGCCGCATGTGTAGGCTGGGTGTGGACTGTGGTGACCTGGGCCGCATGTGTAGGCTGGGTGTGGACTGTGGTGACCTGGGCCGCATGTGTAGGCTGGGTGTGGACTGTGGTGACCTGAGCCGCATGTGTAGGCTGGGTGTGGGCGGTGGTGACCTGAGCCGCATGTGTAGGCTGGGTGTGGACTGTGGTGACCTGGGCCGCATGTGTAGGCTGGGTGTGGACTGTGGTGACCTGGGCCGCATGTGTAGGCTGGGTGTGGGCGGTGGTGACCTGGGCCGCATGTGTAGGCTGGGTGTGGACTGTGGTGACCTGGGCCGCATGTGTAGGCTGGGTGTGGACTGTGGTGACCTGGGCCGCATGTGTAGGCTGGGTGTGGGCGGTGGTGACCTGGGCCGCGTGTGTAGGCTGGGTGTGGACTGTGGTGACCTGAGCCGCATGTGTAGGCTGGGTGTGGACTGTGGTGACCTGAGCCGCATGTGTAGGCTGGGTGTGGACTGTGGTGACCTGGGCCGCATGTGTAGGCTGGGTGTGGACTGTGGTGACCTGAGCCGCATGTGTAGGCTGGGTGTGGACTGTGGTGACCTGAGCCGCATGTGTAGGCTGGGTGTGGGCGGTGGTGACCTGAGCCGCATGTGTAGGCTGGGTGTGGACTGTGGTGACCTGGGCCGCATGTGTAGGCTGGGTGTGGGCGGTGGTGACCTGAGCCGCATGTGTAGGCTGGGTGTGGACTGTGGTGACCTGAGCCGCATGTGTAGGCTGGGTGTGGACTGTGGTGACCTGAGCCGCATGTGTAGGCTGGGTGTGGACTGTGGTGACCTGGGCCGCATGTGTAGGCTGGGTGTGGACTGTGGTGACCTGGGCCGCATGTGTAGGCTGGGTATGGACTCTGGTGACCTGGGCCGCATGTGTAGGCTGGGTGTGGACTGTGGTGACCTGAGCCGCATGTGTAGGCTGGGTGTGGACTGTGGTGACCTGGGCCGCATGTGTAGGCTGGGTGTGGACTGTGGTGACCTGGGCCGCATGTGTAGGCTGGGTGTGGACTGTGGTGACCTGAGCCGCATGTGTAGGCTGGGTGTGGACTGTGGTGACCTGGGCCGCATGTGTAGGCTGGGTGTGGACTGTGGTGACCTGGGCCGCATGTGTAGGCTGGGTGTGGGCGGTGGTGACCTGAGCCGCATGTGTAGGCTGGGTGTGGACTGTGGTGACCTGGGCCGCATGTGTAGGCTGGGTGTGGGCGGTGGTGACCTGGGCCGCATGTGTAGGCTGGGTGTGGGCGGTGGTGACCTGAGCCCGTGATAAATTATTCACGAAATAGGGTGGAATATGCCACTTCCGGAACACTGAATGGACATCCTTCCCAAAGGACTATCGACATCGTGTTTGTTGGTGCGTGTTTGTGAAGTCTACATTCCTCGTGTCTAGCTAACCTATGAAGTCTACATTCCTCGTGTCTAGCTAACCTGTGAAGTCTACATTCCTCGTGTCTAGCTAACCTGTTTGCAAGTATCATGCTTATGCTCACCATAACGGATCTGGTATCGTGATAACGAACATCCTGTAGCGTAATTCCAGGTGAATGGATTACCTATGATGTGCTATGTTATACAATGCCAGTTTATAGCGTAGGTGTTTGTATCATTATCGTTGATATCGGTGTCCCCAAATTAGGTACCTCTCAAAACACGCAAAACTGGAACAGTCATATGCACGCAATTGTCTCAAAGCTGGGTTTGCAGTACTTACAAAAATTTGTAATAACATTATTTCCATGACGATTTCGACATCCTCCTGTACTCGTTTCGACATTTCACACCTAACAAGAAATCATTATTTTAACACTGGCTGAGCCGCATGTGTAGGCTAGGTGTGGGTGGTGGTGGTCAGGTGGTGGTGACCTGACGAAGATCTTGTGACTCGCAGTGCAATCGCGGTAGTTGATCGGCTGGTGCGCATCCGGCCAAAATGGTATTACGTGAATACGTGTGTGCGTGGCTGTACCCAGCCATTCGCTGAGACCAAGGATGTTCCGTGTGGACCCTGTGGCGTCCGCTGGAACTGTGGCAGTGCTGTGCAGATTACACGGTATCTGTTGGTGTTCCGTGTGGATCTGTAAGGATGTTCCGTGTGGATCCTGTGGCGTCCGCGGGAACTGTGGCAGTGCTGTGCAGATTACACGGTATCTGTTGGGGTTTATTGTGGGCTCGGCGGTATCTGTTGAGACTCATTGTCGGCTCGATGGTGTCTGTTGGAGTTGTTTGTGGACTCGACGGTATCTGTCGGGGCTTACTTGTGTGCTGGCCGGTGTTGGAGGCTGTTTGTGGATCTGCAGTGTTCAGTGTGCATACCACACAGGTGCGGTTGGAGCTGCTTGTGCCACGGGCTTACTCCACCTGTCTGCAATGCTGAGCAGAGATATTTATAATACTTTATGTGCTATTCAATACACAATATACAGTACAGCATGGACACATCGCTATTGCTGCTTTGCGTTAATTTTATGGGACTCCCGGCTGATGGATTCCGGCTGAGTAAGCCAGCAATTGCCCAAGATGTCGATTTCTGACCGCATTTAATCCATCTGTAAGGGAAAATGCCGGTTCCTGGGTCTAATTTGATCTAAGGTAAATGTATCGGTACCGATAGAACAAATTCACAAAGGCCCAATACCTGAGCAGGCTGCACGAGGTCATACCAGGCCTGTTTGTTATTTCCTGGCTTGACTGACGAACTGTTCCAGACCGCGCTCACGGCTACATTTAACATGTACCCGTCGGCACGCTACGCCATCTTAATCGAGGAGGATCTGGACGTGTCGCCGGACTTCTTCAGCTACTTCAATCAGACGCTACACCTGCTGGACGAGGACCCCACGCTGTTCTGCATCTCCGCATGGAACGACCAGGGCTACGAACACACAGTGGAGGTGAAGACTCTATCCCCTCAGAATCCTCTTCTAGTGTGTTTTTTTTTAATGAGATTGATGATAATTTAATGAGAATGAGAGGAGCAGATGATGCGCTCTTGTTGTTGGCAGCGCTGACCGTGCTAGGATAATTTTGGGAGCAACATCAATGATGCATGAAGGCAATGTGCAGGTCGCACGTCGATCCCAGCTAGGAGTCGTACACATTTGCATCCTCCGTAATAGCACTGCATTGCAATGGTTTAGGGCTTCTTTTTTCTGACAATCCCCCTGTTCGCGCTGTCAACGATGCCGTATGGTGATGTAGTTGCGTGTAGTAAAGGAGTACGGTGTGAGTGAGCGATGCTCATTACGCGGCTTCTTTTCCCGAGCACCTGAGCTTCGATATTCACACGGCACTCAGGTCACACCGATCGCCGGAGGCCGCTAGTTGGCTGTCTGGTCGAGGCGCGCTCCTAGGCGGCCGTTGTCGGGCGGACAATGGGCATGCTGACCCGTCGGCGGCTCGCTGGCGGCTCGCTGGCGGCTCGCCGGCGGCTCGCTGGCGGCTCGCCGGCGGCTCGCTGGCGGCTCGCCGGCGGCTCGCTGGCGGCTCGATGGCGGCTCACCGGCGGCTCGCTGGCGGCTCGCTGGCGGCTCGCCGGCGGCTCGCCGGCGGCTCACCGGCGGCTCGCTGGCGGCTCGCCGGCGGCTCGCTGGCGGCTCGCTGGCGGCTCGCCGGCGGCTCGCTGGCGGCTCGCTGGCGGCTCGATGGCGGCTCGCTGGCGGCTCGATGGCGGCTCGCTGGCGGCTCGATGGCGGCTCGGAAAGCCGGCCGTCTGACCGGCGGCCGGCCGACCATCGAGCCCTGCTGCGTCTCCGTGGCTCCGGCCAGATCAATGTGGTGATGCATTGTCGCCCGCTGCCCTCATGGCAGTTAGCATCGCCGTCCGGCGAAACCGTGGGCCGCTACCGCCGCAGACGGCGACGGCGGCGCTCGCCAGCTCGGCGACAGTTTTAATTTCCGTTCACGTGTGGTGTTGGCTCGTGCGCGTTTGCGGAGGTGGAGTGGGCAAGTCGCGTTGGCGGCAGGGTGGGGACAAGGGTTGGCCGTAGGCCACACCGCAGTGGGTCGAGAGGGATGAGTTATATCGAGTTCGAGTGCATCACCCATCGAATTTTTCAGTCAGAGGAGCCCCTCTCAGGGTAAAAGGCGTCCTTTCAGTGTGCTCGAATCCATCCCCCGCGAATTATCCAGCCAGAAGCGCTCCTTGGAAAGAAAAGGCCCCATTCTTTGTGTTTGAGTGAACTCCATCGAATTTTTCAGCCAGAGGCGCCCCTCCGGGAAGACCCGAGTGCACTGGCGGATCCAGGGGGGGCATTCCGGCCATGGCCCCACCCAAGCGCTTCAAAGGGGGGGCCATAGTATCTTTTGCCACCCCCCCCAAACCAACGAAAGTAAACTGAATTAAAATGCAGTAATCTTTGCTGATGTTAAAAAATAGCGTTCCGGGTGAAATAATCTCCAATTTTACAGGTATTTTAAAATAATTTTTGGGAAGCACAATATGGTAGAATAGTAGATTCTGACATATCGAGGGTTCTATGCTGTTGAAGTTCTGCTTACAGCAAGAGATGACGAAATCAGCAGTTTCATTATTCCTTCGTCAGATAGGTTCATGAAGTTTGTTTAGCCAGTAACGGGCAAGTGGACCCAGTGAGCCAGATTTCGAAAGCGGAATTTGAACAGGATGTTTTGTGCGAGTGACCAGTTGAGCTCAGTTGAGCAGCATGTTTCGTATGTTGGTGTTGGGGTTGCTAAGATGAACAGACAGGCTACATTGACTGATTTTTTTCAAGAAGAATAGCAAGAGGAGGTATGTATTTACACTGGCGGATCCAGGGAGGGGCCATTCCGGCCATGGCCCCCTCCCGAAGCGCTTAAAAGGGGGACCATGGTGTCTTTTGTCCCCCCCCCCGAAACCAACAGAAGTCAACTAAATTAAAATGCAGTAACCTTTGCCGAGGTTAAGAAGTAGCGTCTGGATGAAAGAATCTCCAATTTTAAATTTAAAAAAAAATTGTTTGGAAGCCAGTGTGGTGGCATAGTAGATTCTAACACACATCGAGGGTTCCATGCTCTAAGTTCTGCTTACAGCAAGAGTTGACAAAATCGGATCCGCCAGTGTGTACACGTGCATGAACGTTGACGTGGTACAAGACGTTGAACGAGAACGTGAACGTTTTGGTAAGCAAGTACAAAAATCCGGTAACATAGAAACGGTGGAGGTAGGCTGGGGCCCCTACACAGGAAACTATGTTGTCAATTATTATTTTTTTCTTCAGATGGGCCCCTTTGCCAAATAGTGGTCGAAATCCGGTGCTTTTAACCAAAAATAGCGGGAGAAGGGGCACCCTCCAAATCCGTTCGACTCCTCCCCTGATGTAATTCCTAGGTACGCCACTGGGGGAGGGGGAGGGGAGGGGCTGACGCCGAAAACCGAAAGTTGGCCCCCCCAAACCGGTGGGCTAGATCCGCCAGTGCCCGAGTGCACCCCACTCCTCAGGTTTTCAGCTAGAGGTGCCCCTCCAGGGACCAAGTTCCCCTCGTGACAATTTTTTAACCGCTCCTGCCTGGATAAATATTGTTTTTTTGCTTCCGAGGGTAGCCTCTGACAGAAAGATTCGAGGGAACTCCATTCGAGCACACGGAAGAGGCGCCTTTTTCTCTCGGATGTGCTCTTCTGAATATTAAAAAAAAAAAATTATATATATATATATATATATATATATATATATATATATATATATATATATATATATATATATATATATAGGGGGTTCACTGGAGCTTTCCCGGATGGGCGCCTTTTCCCGGCCGGAGGAGCGGCTGGAAACCAAGAAGACAGCACCAAGTTCGACCTGCTGGTGGCAAGCCTTTCTGTGTCGATCACCACGCAGGTGCGGATATTATCACGGCCCAGATGTCCAGGTTCGTGGCTCTTATTGACGCCCTAAGGTGTAGGTTGGCGCAATCGCGAGTGGCCCTCCTGGAAGCCTTATTTCCCCGCCAGCAACTCGCAGACCAGAAGCCGTTCCAGCTGCTGCTGCGGATGCACTCCGAACTGGATATAGCAGGAGATGCCCCACACGTCCGTGAGCTGTTGAAGATTATAGCTTCAACGGCTTCCGCAGGCAACTTAGACAGCATTATCGCTGTTGCCAGTGGAAGCTCCTATGGGCCAACTGGCCACCGCAGCGGACAGATTCTTGGAAGCCTCGGCTTCAGGCCTGGTGTAAGCAATGGCGGCAGGATATTCAGCAGCGCAGACGGTGCCAGTCGGCGCAGTGTCTCCGGATACTCAGCAGCGCAGACGGTGCCAGTCGGCGCAGTGTCTCCGGATACTCAGCAGCGCAGACGGTGCCAGTCGGCGCAGTGTCTCCGGATACTCAGCAGCGCAGACGGTGCCAGTCGGCGCAGTGTCTCCGGATACTCAGCAGCGCAGACGGTGCCAGTCGGCGCAGTGTCTCCGGACGCCAGTACGCTGGCCACACTACAGGGTATAGTCGCGACGTTAACGGTGGCGGTCAGTCACCTGGAAACTGCCTTGAGTGACAAGTCACCAGAGTGAACGGGCGGACGTCACTAGTTCCAGGGCCATCGGCGGGGCCATCTATTGCACCATCCGTGGGACCATTGGTGGCACCATCCATAGGACCATCGACGGGACCATCGCAGCCCGCAGTTGTATGCTTTTTGCTGCATTCCCATTTCCATTTCATATCGGGAGAAGAGAAAAATTGACAATTGGACGGGCACAATTTAACATGGAGGGGGGGGGGGGGTGGGACATGCCCCTTCAAAAGTTTACAAAACAACACCCCTGTTCATATCAGCGAGTTCCCGCCAGGTGACAGCGTTCACATTGACCGTGACATGTCATCCAGTCGTTGGTATGCCTCTCGGTGAATGTTGCACAAATTGTGTGCAATACAATTGGCAATGGGCCATCTTTGGTCATCTTAGACAAATCGTGTCTGCTTCTAATAACTGGACGTAGGTTCACTTGACATCGTTTGTTCTGATATGACCCCCTTTCCCCTTTGCACCTGGCATCGTATCCAATTAGCCTTGATCGTGCATGAAGTGCGTCACAATCCACCTGGCATCGTGTGTGTACACTTGCGTGGCTGGCAAGGCCCAGGGGCGGCTTTTGGTTCTCCGATGTTTTTAACCTCTGCCATCATTTTTGCCGGTGCAGAGAGATTATATCGATCGATCGATCGATTTCTGTACCTCACGTGCAAGTGACGTAGTATGTGGCGTGCCTGAACTATGTGTGCCGTGACTTGCATGCATTGGGATAGGAAAAGGGCAAGATTATCAAATGTCAGTTGACTATTTTTATCTGTCGGCTACATTCCGAGCTCCTAGAGGAGAATTGAATCTCCTCTGAACGGTTATTGGTAGTGTGGCAAATACCCCACGAAATTTTCAGGTAGGTGTAGTATTCCCTCAGCGATGTAGTATTCCCTCAGCGGTGTTGGACGAATGGTCACAGTTGTATCACACATGACAACTGCTCTGTTCAATACGTTATATGGTTGGTTAGTTAGTTATTTCGGCTTTATGGCGTTTCGACCAGAATTGATCATACGCGCCCATGTTACATGGTTGGAGTGTTGGTGTTGGGTTGGAGGTTGGGCTGATGCTTCAACACCATGTGTGCTTACTTGAGTAGCATCTGAATTTGGTATGTTTGGTATGTGTCATGTTTGGTATACATTTGGTATGTCTCATGTTAACATGAGGTTTATGGTGATAACAGAAACAGCATCACAAAGAATTGTCGAAACACTCTGGAAAACTGAACTAGTGCTGCGTTTACGGTAATGCGTGAGGCAGCTGTCGAAGGAGCGAATTGTATGTCTCCTTGTTCAACCACTGAGAACGATAGCAAAGAGGGCGATGAGTGAATAATGTTTCCACCTTGGTTCATGTACTAATTTGGATCCTATATCGCGGTCTCTCACTGAACCGGTTCTGGTCTACTAGCGGGTCCGCTCCCCAGGACAGGAGTCTATCTATGCTGACGGGCCGTAGGGCGAAGTATGTGCTCACGAATTCCCTGCCCGGGACAAGTCTGTAGCTGACATCCCCTCTTCTCTTCAGGACGGGAGTGCACTGCCGGATCTCTCCCAGTACTGCCCGGGACAAGAGTCTGTAGCTGACATCCCCTCTTCTCTTCAGGACGGGAGTGCACTGCCGGATCTCTCCCAGTACTGGCCGGGACAAGAGTCTGTAGCTGACATCCCCTCTTCTCTTCAGGACGGGAGTGCACTGCCGGATCTCTCCCAGTACTGGCCGGGACAAGAGTCTGTAGCTGACATCCCCTCTTCTCTTCAGGACGGGAGTGCACTGCCGGATCTCTCCCGGTACTGGCCGGGACAAGAGTCTGTAGCTGACATCCCCTCTTCTCTTCAGGACGGGAGTGCCCTGCCGGATCTCTCCCGGTACGGGAGTGTTTGTGTTGACGGGTTCCCTCCCCCAGGACGGAGTCTATGCTGACGGGCTCCCTCCCCTGGGACGGAGTCCATACTGAAGACTCTCTTCATTGAAGATGGGAGTCTACACTGAAGGATTCCTCCCTCATGACGAGAGCCTGTACTGACGTACCCTATCCCCCAGGACAAGGACCTGTGCGACGGATTCCTTCCCAGAGCCTCTCCAGTAACGGCCCCAGTATGCACTGACGGATCCTCTCCCCAAAACGGGAGTCTTTCTCTACCGACGGATCACCCCCAGAGCGGAACTCTGTCTTCACTGACCGCCCCCCCCCACACTCAGGATGTAAGTCGACTCTACCGCGTGGAGACGATGCCTGGCCTAGGCTGGGCCCTGCGGCGCGATCTCTACAAGGATGAGTTGGAAGCCATCTGGCCCACCCCAGACAAGGTGAGACGTGCGACAAGCCATCTGGCCCACCCCGGACAAGGTGAGACGTGTGACAAGGTGAAACGTGCGACAAGACCGCTGTTAGTTAGTTATTAGTGTTTTTGGGCGTATCAACGGCACTGGTTATACAGCGCACATACAGGACCGCTGCATCGGAAAGAAGCGACAATGGCAGCGGAAATGAAGAGGCGTGACGAGAGGGAATAACATGGTCAGAAATAAGTTGCAATGGCGACGGAATAGGCAGAGGATGTCTGGTAGGGTTTGAAGAAAACAGGCTATTTCCGGGGTTTTGACAAGAAATTATTTTGAATGTTATCATCTGAAGGTTGAATAGTGCCTTTTGCCAATTATTGCTAGTTGATAAAGTGATCAATATTCACTAGAAGGTGCAAACTCAGATTCTGATTTAACAGGTTTGAGGAATAATATCCTCCCTGTACTCAATCACCGGAACATTTTCCTCTTTTCATCCAGGGTTATGAAGTACGAATCCATCTCTGATATGTGATCAACTTTTTATTTCAAGCCATTTTTAGAATAACTCGGGGTGGAGAAAACCATGGGCTGCGTCACTCTTTCCTCCTTACGAATTTCGCTCGAGAACGGAAGCCATGTATGTCCAGCTCAGCCACGGGAATTCTTCATCCATCGTGAAGTGACTCAGACTTTTTCATGATTTGCGGCCACAAAGTTGCCAATTGTGACGCGTTATTACCGCCACGCTGTGCCCAACAAATTCCAAAATGTTGCTTTCGCCGCTACAGATCTTGCGATGCCACAAATCTCATCGGACCCCAACCCAACATCGAATATCGCTCCATTTCATGCTGCACGTAGGTTTGTGTACCTGTTTCCGGGCACATCTGGCCTGCGCGCAAACAGTGAATCTCAATCAAGCAGTGAATCTCAATCAAGCAGTGAATCCCAACCAAGCAGTGAATCTCAATCAAGTAGTGAATCTCAATCAAGCAGTGAATCGCAATCCGCGACGGCAAAAATATATCATTTGCATGCATTGCTGAAGTGGCATTGCTTAATCACGTCTGGGCTGACTGCCTTCTTATCCTTACTTCGAATAGCTCATCAGTTAATATTATCTTGACCATTATGTTTGGC
The DNA here is from genome assembly GCA_034440615.1 of Ashinkailepas kermadecensis. Taxonomy (NCBI): domain Eukaryota; kingdom Metazoa; phylum Arthropoda; class Thecostraca; family Neolepadidae; genus Ashinkailepas; species Ashinkailepas kermadecensis. The sequence continues at coordinate 21,341 of JAOTOM010001937.1, read as the reverse complement.
ATGCACCTGACATCATTGTTATATTATCGGACACGAGATAGTTTGTCGTGATAAGCGCGCCGACAATCGGTAGCTGAGCTTCTCGATATTGTGCAACAAAACGCTGATTCAGACTTTCTTCCAAGTGGTCAGAAACCCAATTAAGTAGTGCACAGCTGCCTGCCACCTTGTGCGACGGGGTGCTGAGAGACTCGTGATCGTAGTAGCCCACATTAATGTAATGTCTGTGTTGTCCGAAGGTTACTCTGCCTGACAGTGAATCTCTGAACTGTCTACCTGTTGTGACGCACCACCTCGTGCCCCGTCCGTCTCTACCTGTTGTGACGCACCGCCTCGTGTCCCGTCCGTCTCTACGTGTTGTGACGCACCACCTCGTGCCCCGTCCGTCTCTACCTGTTGTGACGCACCACCTCGTGTCCCGTCCGTCTCTACCTGCTGTGACGCACCACCTCGTGTCCCGTCCGTCTCTACCTGTTGTGACGCACCACCTCGTGTCCCGTCCGTCTCTACCTGTTGTGACGCACCACCTCGTGTCCCGTCCGTCTCTACCTGTTGTGACGCACCACCTCGTGTCCCGTCCGTCTCTACCTGTTGTGACGCACCACCTCGTGTCCCGTCCGTCTCTACCTGTTGTGACGCACCACCTCGTGTCCCGTCCGTCTCTACCTGCTGTGACGCACCACCTCGTGTCCCGTCCGTCTCTACCTGTTGTGACGCACCACCTCGTGTCCCGTCCGTCTCTACCTGTTGTGACGCACCACCTCGTGTCCCGTCCGTCTCTACCTGTTGTGACGCACCACCTCGTGTCCCGTCCGTCTCTACCTGTTGTGACGCACCACCTCGTGTCCCGTCCGTCTATACCTGTTATGACGCACCACCTCGTGCCCCGTCCGTCTCTACCTGTTGTGACGCACCACTTCGTCCCCGTCTGTCTTTACCTGTTGTGACGCACCACCTCGTGTCCCGTCCGTCTCTGACTGTTGTGACGCACCACCTCGTGTCCCGTCCGTCTCTACCTGTTGTGACGCACCGCCTCGTGTCCCGTCCGTCTCTACGTGTTGTGACGCACCACCTCGTGTCCCGTCCGTCTCTACCTGTTGTGACGCACCACTTCGTCCCCGTCTGTCTTTACCTGTTGTGACGCACCACCTCGTGTCCCGTCCGTCTCTGACTGTTGTGACGCACCACCTCGTGTCCCGTCCGTCTCTACCTGTTGTGACGCACCACCTCGTGCCCCGTCCGTCTCTACCTGTTGTGACGCACCACCTCGTGTCCCGTCCGTCTATACCTGTTGTGACGCACCACCTCGTGTCCCGTCCGTCTCTACCTGTTGTGACGCACCACTTCGTCCCCGTCTGTCTTTACCTGTTGTGACGCACCACCTCGTGTCCCGTCCGTCTCTGACTGTTGTGACGCACCACCTCGTGTCCCGTCCGTCTCTACTGTTGTGACGCACCACCTCGTGCCCCGTCCGTCTCTACCTGTTGTGACGCACCGCCTCGTGTCCCGTCCGTCTCTACCTGTTGTGACGCACCACCTCGTGTCCCGTCCGTCTCTACCTGTTGTGACGCACCACCTCGTGTCCCGTCCGTCTCTTTATCCGTTGCCTCCCCCACCCGTCCGTGGCGAGTGGACCTCGCGGCCCGGCTGTTCTGCGCCGTCTCTGTTCGCGTCTTTAACCTCATTTACTCGGTTCTTGTAAATCGCACACAATCCGCCATTTTGTATATTTGGGATAGATGAAACCTTGGAACCGCGAGTTTATGTATGGCCAACTGTGGATAGTTACTTTCAACATGCCGCAATGATCAGACGAAATTGACAGAAAGAGGTGGTTTCGAACCGTATAACCCACTCCTCCATCACCACACTCACATTTTGACCTGGGTCCATCACGCAAACAAATGCATGAACTGTAACAATAATCTAGACAGTGGACAATGTTTTTCATTCGTCTTTTTTCATTTCCGATCGAAGAAGAAGACGCGAGATGAAATTATCCGCTGCGTGCGCAAATCCGATGTGTAAGCCAATGGAGACAATTGAAACTCTCGTGGCGGTTCAAAAGTCGCCCGTGTGACAGTTCATGATGTCGCTTGATTGAAAACATTTTGACTTTGCGGTGCGATTGGCAGTCAAGTGCACGCGGTATGATCCCATAAAACATCGGCTTTGTACTTTCACCTGTTTTCGACCCGCCCTGATCTAATTTTTGTTGCCTTGATGTCACCTCCGTTATTGATATATAATGATTTCCACTGAAGTTACTGTCGTTACTGTTGCTACTGTTATCGGATTTGGCACTGATGCATATGTATGTCTGTCGTCAGCAATTATTGTTACTGCTGTCGGCTGTGATACTGCGACATCTGTCTGGGCAGTTTCGATCGTTTTTGTTGGCAGCTGTAGGCATAAGCATCGTCACGGTTAGGGATTGCGGGGAAACGCCGGAGGAAGTTTCCCCGACCTCAAGCATTTTGGCCTAAATCCGAGGAAAACTCGATTCCCCACCCACATGGGTACATCTGTCGTTGGCAGTTACTGTTGTTCTTTGGGCGGATGTGAGATTGGGCCACACGAGCACATCTGTCATGGCCGGTAATGTCGTTTCTGTTGGCAGATGTGGGATTGGGACATGTGGATGCGCATGCCTTACGTCCGGAAGGGGCGAGAGTGCATCATCCCGGACATCTCTCGGACGTACCACTTCGGCTCCACGGGCATCAATATGAACTCCTACTTCCAAGAGAACTACTTCAAAAATCACGCCTTCAACGTCAATCCCCACGTCCGCTTGAAAAATGTCGACATGTGAGTGGGTGTGTTGTGGTATTTTAGGTGACGAATCGTCTGAGTATTACAGACAATCATGAGTGTTGTATTGTGCATCTTTTGTGGACCTAGCATTACACATGATTACTAAAACTCCATCAATATTTGCTAAGGTCTACGAAAGTGATGTATCATCGCAATCAATTCGGAAATTATAACTTCTGTAATCTAATACGGTGGTACCCCTCAACATTTTGGGAATACGCTACTGTTAAAAGCAACAAAGGTGCTCCCCTAATTCCAAGACACCCCAGACATGGGTGTCGTTTTATAAATTAAAAACACAAATTGTGAGGTACATTTGTAGGAAAGTTCCTCTAGGCCAGTGAAAAATCCGTAGAACCAACGCGTCGCGAAAACCTCAGTCTCAAAGTTCAGTACCAAATTTGCTCTTTATTTGAGCAAGGCGAAACGGACGTGATTACTCGAACAGCTCGTGCATACGTACGGATACAAGGCAACCGTATAGCCGAAAGTTTACGAGTACTAACAGTCAATTTAGACACGACTGTTAGCACCACAGACAACAGTCTAGCGAGCGAGAGAGCTCAATCTCCTCTGATCGCCTAACTCTGTTCTCTACCGTCGCTCCCGACTATATATATACATAATGGCCGGCCACTACCCGCTCCCGGTCTGGTGGCTCCGCCCACGACGATCGCCATAGGTCCAGATGGGGGCGTAAACCGGAATGTCGGCCTTATCTACTCCGGATACAGGGGCGCCGTTTGGTCAGCGGCCGTCGGCTCGGGTACCGGCATAACCCATAATACAAAGATAAGCATTTCTTGCCTGCAGTTGACAGTGGCATTCCTAACCTATCTAGTCTGGATGCAGAGTCGTCGCTGTACGGCTCCGATCGCCAACATAACCCATAACATTGATATCAGCATTCGTCGCGGTCGTCGTCGGTGGCTCAGGTATCGGCCGTAAATCATAACATGCATTAAGACGCGTCCGGCCGGCCGTCAACAGTGGTGGCATGATTCACGCGACACGCGACGTTATGTAACTACTTTTCTAACGATGAGGGCCGAACGGTATAATTCTATCTAACATTGTTACACATTAAGCTCATTTAGGAAATTGAACCTCGATGTAGGAGGGTTAGCTGAACTGTCCAAAGAAACGAGTCTGTTGGATTGGAGGGAAAGCACTCTGAACTTTCCAACCACAGCGTTGTGTGGGGAGTTAGCTTATCATCCGAATACTATTCAAGATTGGGGAAGTTTCCCCTGAAAAAATATAGAGAACGACCAGCCAGGCAGCTATCTATCTTTAAGACCAGCCAGGCAGCATTGGCACGCTCTAGTGCCTGCAGGGCATGGTGGAGGGTCGAGGGCAGATTTAGTCATGGTTTCCGAAAGTGTCTTGCCGCTTTTCCAGGCTACGCGCATTGAGAGTGTGGACCTAGTAATGGCTGTATCTACCTTTTTGGCTGGAGAATCATCGATAAATGGTAAACTGATATATGTGGTGTCTGTGGATCTATGTGAGCTGGAAGCGTTTGTATCGTGTGTGTGCTGACTTGTCGCGAGCCGCCTGCATTTGGCATTGCGTGCCAATACTGAAATTTTGTTTTCTGTATCATGCTATGAGGATAGCCATTGGATAGAACAGACTTTCAATTTTTCCGATACCTCTTTTTTTGGGCTGCCTTGTCAGAACTAAGCCGCATTGCTCTCAGTAATTGAGCATACAGAACAGAACGTTTAGTTTGGATAGGGTGGGCCGATTTGTATGGGAGGATAATAGGAGCTGCCATCGGTTTGATGAAAAGTTCTGTTGTATAGGTCCGGTCACTGTTGACCGTTAGAAGTGTGTCGAGGAAGGAAATTTGGCCGTTAGTAGACTGATCGCTTCTCTCTATGGTAAATTTTAGCCTGGAATGGAGGCGGTTCATGTCTGCAAAAAATGTGTTTAAAGAGTCTGAGCCATAAGTCCATATGCCGAAAATGTCATCTATCTATCTGAGGTATATGGCTGGTCGATGCGGTGTTGAAGTCAGTAGCAATGTTTCAATGGCGTTCATGTTTTCAAAATTTTCATATTTTCAAAAACCATCGTACCCAATGTCCGCCAAACCACTCACAGGACAAACTAACGGCTCTAAAAAAATTGCGCAAAGACCCCAACGTCATAGTAAAACGCTCGGATAAATGCAAAGGTTTTGTTCTCATGCCACGGGAATCTTATATAGAAAAGGCTTTAAAAATCACCTCACAATATGAACCCATAGGGAAGAACCCGACTAAACGTTTAGAAGCGACTACCAAGAAAATGATGATCGAAACCATGACAGGAAAGATCCCAGACAAAATTGTTAAAGCCATCAAACCAAATTCCTCCCGCACAGCAGAACTATATGGCCTCCCTAAAACCCACAAACCCGACGTGCCCCTTAGACCTATAGTTTCGGCATGTGGCGACCCTTTGGATAAACTGACTTGGTTCCTAGAAAAAATCGTTTCCCAGCTCCTCATCTTTGTACCAGCACATCTAAAAGACACACCAGATTATCTGACTCAACTTCGTGAACAGTTCCCAAGCGTACTACCCCCAGGAACTATTGCCTTCACAATAGATGTAGTGAATCTTTGCGGGTACATACCCACAGCAGAAGCTATTTCTGCTGCCATGAATCTTTTCAGCACTCACCTTCCAAAGATTGAAACGTTCGGACTAAATCTCGATGATATCGAAAAAATTGTTGACTCATTGCCTTCACAACAACTTCGTTCGATTTGGACAAAAATATTACCGGCAACAAAATGGCATAGCTATGGGTAGCCGTATCGCACCATCTTTAGCAGTGATCTTCATGAACGCCATTGAAACATTGCTACTGACTTCAACACCGCATCGACCAGCCATATACCTCAGATATATAGATGACATTTTCGGCATATGGACTTATGGCTCAGACTCTTTAAACACATTTTTTGCAGACATGAACCGCCTCCATTCCAGGCTAAAATTTACCATAGAGAGAAGCCATCAGTCTACTAACGGCCAAATTTCCTTCCTCGACACACTTCTAACGGTCAACAGTGACCGGACCTATACAACAGAACTTTTCATCAAACCGATGGCAGCTCCTATTATCCTCCTATACAAATCGGCTCACCCTATCCCAACTAAACGTTCTGTTCTGTATGCTCAATTACTGAGAGCAATGCGGCTTAGTTCTGACAAGGCAGCCCAAAAAAGAGGTATCGGAAAAATTGAAAGTCTGTTCCTATCCAATGGCTATCCTCATAGCATGATACAGAAAACAAAATTTCGAGTATTTGCACACAATGCCAAATGCAGGCGGCTCGCGACAAGTCAGCACACACACGATACAAACGCTTCCAGCTCACATAGATCCACAGGCACCACATATATCAGTTTACCATTTATCGATGATTCTCTAGCCAAAAAGGTAGCTACAGCCATTACTAGGTCCACACTCTCAATGCGCGTAGCCTGGAAAAGCGGCAAGACACTTTCGGAAACCATGACTAAATCTGCCCTCGACCCTCCACCATGCCCTGCAGGCACTAGAGCGTGCCAATGCTGCCTGGCTGGTCTTAAAGATAGATGCCACACCAAAAATGTGGTATACAAAATTACGTGTGAGCTTTGCACCTTAGGGACCGCACCCATAGCCTATATTGGAGAAACCACACGCATGGTTAGGGACAGATACTTGGAACACATCAGAGAAGCAAAGAACAAAACGAAAAACACCTTTTGGAGAGCATTTTGCCACACATCACCCAGAAAGCACCATCACTCCAACAACGCTCAGCATCACAATCTTGCGGACTTGTAAAGACTTGGCAGAACTCAAAATTGCAGAATCCATTGAAATTAGGAACCAAAATTCCCCCCTAAACACAATGGTATCATCATGGATCCTTATAAAGCCAGTTCCCTATACAGCATGACACTGTACAGACGCCACCTGCACTCGCCGACTTCACCATGTACACACCCACGTGTTCGCTCACTCACTCACTCACTCACACACTCGTTCATCCACACACGCGAACACTTCGAGAGCACTGACATATCACGGATTTGTGTATATAGAAAGGCCAGATGATTTCGCCAATATTGGTAGACTGCTTACTATATATAGCATGTGCGTAAAATCCGGTGCGTAAAATGTCTCTGTATGTGTATTGTCTCCGAAGAAGGGTCACGCCCGTAATATATTAGACTGATTTTTGATCCTATTTTACTTAATAATATGAGCATTTGGTTACTTTTCATAATCATCTTCAATACAATGAGGGAACCTGAGTAGTATGAAAATGGATGAGCTTAATGCCATGCACACTGCACTGTCCGGGCATTGGCATCGTCTTTTACACCTTCCGTGGGCACATGCAACTAATATTTAGTGCTCTCCCATTTGCCTCTCGAATTCAACACTGAATCTTGCGGCGTTCACCTACATCCCTCGGCCCCGAATGCTTGAGCGTCGTAACTTATGCACGCGGCTACTCGTCCCCAAATCGATTTAATGATTTAATAAAGCGCCGCCGACGGTGCGACCCATTATTGCGGGGTTTGCCCCAACAGGCGGCCAGTCGGGCTCATTATAGCTGCCATGGCTTCTGCGGTGAATACTGGCCAACTTCCGGCCGATGGTATCATAAAGGTGGCCAGGCCTGGATTGCATGAAGATTGCGTATTGCAGCGCCTTCCATGTTTTCTTTGTCTGGTGCTCGCCCAACTTTGCATAATGGTCAGCTACTCTATGCTGCGAGCTTTCCCATATTCTGGTAAGTTAAGCCATGTATTGAGTTATTTTCTTTCCCAGCATATATATGAGTTGATTATGTTGTCATGGCTGTTGTCATTATTATTCTCCACCGAGCTGGGATGGAAAGAGAATTGACAATTTCTTCTTCCCACACATCTTCTTTGTTTCCGTGCTTTTCAGTTTTGCGAAACGCGGCACACCTTGTATAAAGCTCAAAAGCCAAGCATGATATGAACTAGAACATCGGTAAATAAGAATCGAACCAATGATTGATTCGATTCCCGATGTGCGCGATTCGTCATTTGGTCGTCAGTGTATGAATCTCCGTTGGCCATCTCATATTTAACTCATATATTATATCACGTTGAACGTGTGGCGCCTGTGAATAATGTGCCGTTGTGGTGTTTGTTCAGCGTGTGGCGCCTGTGAATAAGGTGCCGTTGTGGTGTTTGTTCAGTGTGTGGCGCCTGTGAATAAGGTGCCGTTGTGGTGTTTGTTCAGTGTGTGGCGCCTGTGAATAAGGTGCCGTTGTGGTGTTTGTTCAGCGTGTGGCGCCTGTGAATAAGGTGCCGTTGTGGTGTTTGTTCAGTGTGTGGCGCCTGTGAATAAGGTGCCGTTGTGGTGTTTTTTCAGCTTGTGGCGTCTGCGAATAATGTACCTTTGTGACGTTTGTTCGCAGGATGGCGCGAGACAACTATGAGCGTGAGGTAACGTCATTGATCAAATCGGCGCATGTCGTGGATACGTCCGTGTCACCATGCGACGAAAACTTTACCGCTAAGCTGCAGGGCAAAGTAAATGTGCTCTACATCAAAATGAAGAAAGAAAAAGATGTAAAGGCTTGGCTGAAAGTGGCAAAAGTAAGTAATATGTTGCACTTCTGGCGGCATACCCGTTCGCTATCTCGTCCTTTTTGTTCCATTATCTGCTTGCAGCAGATGCAATACGAGAGATATGTAGCTTGTACAGATATGTTGGCCGGGTTTCTCAGTGGAGTTCCCTCCATTGCGAGTCCCTCCATGTTCCTCTCTTTCTCTATCTAATGTGTCTGCCCCATCTCCTCTGTTTCTCTACTGCAGACCTGACCTTGTCTGTCTTTCTGTCCATGATTTCCTCTGGTACTTAATTCCCTCCGTTCCTCTGTCTCAGTTCCACGTGTCTCTCTGTTTCAGGCCTTTCTGTGCTCCCGACTTCCATGGCCTTCTGTGCCAGGCGCAATATAGCTGAAGCAGCTGACTCGTCCTAAACTATAAACTACACTCAACCCTCTGTGCCTCTGTCGCAGACCCACGTGCCCCTCTGCTTAGTGTAACTGTTCGGAACTCTTACTAACCCATCTCCGATACTGTATCCTCAATGGTTTATGGACATATTACTCTCTCTCTAAGCTGGCTTGTACCAGTGACTGCCCATGAATGGCATGATCATGCCATTAGCACGACAGCTGTTTACGACACTGTCTATTTTGTGATTGTGTGTTCCATATCATATCTGTACATCTTGCGAGTGATTTATATCGAACATAGTTGTGCATTCATGCCACCTATTAAGCTTCAGGTACAGGGCCCTGACGAGCTGCACTTTCTCAGGCTACGTATTTGGATGACTCCCTATCAATGGTCTTGGACCTCTGTCAAATATGCATGACTTAAAGGTCATGTGTTAACAGATGCAAATGCCAATTAGCAAAGGTGCTAATTTGTTAACGTTCGGTTTAATTTCAGTTTACACTTGTGATGTTGTTCGTCATTGGACAATATATATATATATGTATATATATATATATATATATATATATATATATATATATATATATATATATATATATATATATATATATATATATAATGGATACATTTACAGAACTAGAATACGTACGTGAAGATCAGGATGAGAATTAAGCATTTGCTCATGACTAATGATTTCAGGTGAGTCTACTCAAGTGATTCAGCCTATGTGCTTCCTTTATTGATATGAAGAAGAAAAAACGTTTGGGGATGAAAGCCTGTTTATGCTGACCGTTTGAGGATGACAGTGGCTGAAGGTGTGTGACCTGGCCATTTCTGCTGACTGCCTCTGTACGACAGTGCCTGAAGGTTTGGGACCTGGACGCTCGAGGCTACCACCGCGGCATGTGGCGCATGTTCTTCGGTGGCACGCATCTGATGGTGGTCGGGGCGCCACATTCGCCCTACTCGCGCCACAAGCCCGCACAGGTGGCGCCACTGACGCTCGACGCCGACCCGCAAGGCACCAGTAGATAGCGCCACGGGCCAAACGGTTCTGATGTATAGACGGCGCCACCGGTCTGTTATAGGCGGCGCACTCATGTGATAGCCCTGAGACGGGCTCCGCGGGCCGCCGGGTCGTGTGCTGAGTCCACTCATGCACTGCGGAGCTGAGCGCGAGGTGCAACACGACGCTCGCCTCCGGTTGACAGATCGGACTGCGATCTTCAGGGTCGACCGATGCCGCGCAGGCATCTTCTGGGGTCTGGTCGTGATCAGCACTGAGTGCAGTGTTAAACACCGAGTTGGGTGTTCATCTCGCGCAGAAGTAAGGAAGACAGACGGACGAGGCCACTGGCCAAAGAGTCTTTTTATAGTGTGTTTTTTTATGGTTCAAGACGCGCGATCAGCCACAATTATGCTCTGTGACCACCCATGTTGATCCCAACCCAAAATTGGACGCTGTCACGATTTGGATTGCCAGTCGATCCATTCCCAGGGTGGAGCCACTCATCTGGTGACGTGCGATAGTCGACAGTCGACTTATCCCCAGGGCGGAGCCTCTGATTGGGTGGCGTGTGACAGTCGACAGTCGACCCATCCCCAGGGTGGAGCCTCTGATCTGGTGACGTGCGACAGTCGACAGTCGACCCACCCCAGGGTGGAGGCTCTGATCTGGTGACAGTCGACAGTCGACCAATCCCCAGGGTGGAGCCTCTGCTCGGGTGACGTGCGACAGTCGACCCACCCCAGGATGGAGCCGTTGTTCGGGTGACGTGCGACAGTCAACAGTCGACCCATCCCCAGGGTGGAGCCTCTGATCGGGTGACGTGCGACAGTCGACAGTCGACCAATCCCCAGGGTGGAGCCTCTGATCTGGTGACGTGTGACAGTCGACAGTCGACCCATCCCCAGGGTGGAGCCTCTGATCGGGTGACGTGCGACAGTCGACAGTCTACCCATCCCAAGGATGGAGCCGCTGTTCAGGTGACGTGCGACAGTCGACAGTCGACCCATCCCCAGGGTGGAGCCACTGATCTGGTGACGTGCGACAGTCGACAGCCGACCCACCCCAGGGTAGAGCCTCTGATCTGATGACGTGTGACAGTCGACAGTCGACCAATCCCCAGGGTGGAGTCTCTGATCGGGTGACGTGCGACAGTCGACCCATCCCCAGGATTGAGCCGTTGTTCGGGTGACGTGCGACAGTCGACAGTCGACTTATCCCCAGGGTGGAGCCTCTGATCGGGTGACGTGCGACAGTCGACAGTCGACAGTCGACCCATACCCAGGGTGGAGCCTCTGATCGGGTGACGTGCGACAGTCGACAGTCGACCAATCCCCAGGGTGGAGCTTCTGATTGGGTGACGGGTGACAGTCGACAGCTGACAGAACGCAGAATGGCAGCAAGCTTGTGTTGGCTTGCAATGGCGGCTAGATGGCCTGCCCTTTAATACGCAATGCAAAATATCCGATACGATTTCCCACGCTTTGCTGCGTTATTTACACTTCGCCATTCCCTGTGGCAAGCATTGACAAATACTCCTCCAAATCAGACGCGCCCTCTTTTAGTTGGTCACAACAAATCCTTGCCGCTATTTGAGCACTATTGTTTTGTCCAGCATCGTAATGCAGTCGGTCCCCCATGCTGGCGGGGCAGTCGGTCTCCCACGCTGGTGGGGCAGTCGGTCCCACGCTGGCGGGGCAGTCGGTCCCCTACGCTTCCGGCTTCCGCCACATGTACCTATGTGTGCTAAAGCTGTCTTGCGGCGGTATTGTGCTTTGAAGTAGTCTCCGCACCACCGACCAGAAAGAACTTGCACTCCACATGTGACTACGGAATGTGTATGTTGTTCATGTGTGGGGCTGTAGCTGTAGCAGTTGTATTATGCGATGGTTCGGTGGCAGGAATTAATGGAATGCTGCCGGTACCACAGCGCCACCGCTTCAGATCCACGCTATGCCCAGTTATAGTTTGACTTTAGATTGCAACTCCCACCTATGACAGTTCTCAAGATGTAGGTTAGATTTATAATTTTGTCTCTATTTAAGTTCATATTTCTGCTTAAGTTTGGGCTCATGTTCCAATTGAATTTCCATTGCTCTCACTAAGGTCTTGAGATGCCGCTTCGTATGTATGTATTCTTTCGAGGGAGGCGTTCATCACTCCATCGATATTCGCCGCACCCCATCACACTGTTACCAACTCTTAGCAGCAACATGACAAAAACTAACCTCACATTTTCCATCAAACGCACGGTTTTTAGGTGTCGGAGGCCAAATAAAGTACAACTAAATCATGAAACCTCTTCTCAGTTTACAGTTCAAATAGAACTGAATGACCTGAAGATACCTGTAGTCTTCTTTGTCTTCAGTGAGCGGCTTCCTGTGTTTCTACGTGTCATAATCCTGTATCCACTTACCAAAAATGTCGCGACTGGCCTCGCTAGGCTTTGGTCTTGGATCGTGATTTGGTTAGATTTAGTTGCCTCCTAGCTGCTGTCTATTGGGAAGCCGCATGTCCCAGACATCCATGGCAAGACGGATGGCGAAAGTGCATCATGCATAGTGGGCGTAGTGCTAAAACCTACTACGTATCGTTCTCGTGTAGAGATTATCACGTGTGATTTCTTTTGAGCATTTACAACCGTATGACTACATTGGCGTTTTTTTTGGTACTTCATGTGACCCTTTCTGGTACTTCATGTGACCCTTTTCGCTCGTCCATTCCTTGGGCTATTTTTTTGCTATTTTTGCTCGTTCGTCGCCGCTGTTTCTGTTCATGTTTGTGCCTGACTGTGAAGAGTCGTGCTGTGTTGCTGCTTATGCTGCTGCTGAACTATGTGCTGCCATTTTGTGCTGCTCTAGAGGAAGTAAACGTTTTGTGCTACTTCAAGGTGGTGTAACACCGTATTGTGCTGGAGGATGGTGTGCCGTCGCTTTATGCTGCTGCGTATGGTGTACCATCGCTTTGTGCTGCTGTGGATGGCATGCCACCATCTGTGCTGCTGCAGGATGGAGTGCTGTTTTGTGCTGCTGCGGATGGCATGCCACCATCTGTGCTGCTGCGGGATGGAGTGCTGTTTTGTGCTGCTGCAGATAGTGTGCCACCATCTGTGCTGCTGCAGGATGGAGTGCTGTTTTGTGCTGCTGCAGATGGTGTGCCACCATGCTGCTGCTGCTGGATGGAGTGCTGTTTTGTGCTGCTGCAGATGGTGTGCCACCATCTGTGCTGCTGCAGGATGGAGTGCTGTTTTGTGCTGCTGCAGATGGTGTGCCACCATCTGTGCTGCTGCAGGGTGGAGTAGTGTTGTGCTGTTGCAGATGGTGTGCCACCATCTGTGCTGCTGCAGGATAGTGTGCTGTTTTGTGCTGCTGCGGATGGTATGCCACCGTCTGTGCTGCTGCAGGATGGTGGCCATCGGGCCTCGTGTGATATACTGACTAGTGATGTTCCTGATGCTGAGAGATATATACCATGGCGTGAATAATGTGTCTGGTAGTACTGGCGTGGCAATAGCCAGTTAGCGATATCAGGCAGAGTGCTGAGTTGCCACACCCTCTGTTGCCCCTCCCCCTTGGCGGTAGATGACATGGTCGGTGCCTCCCACTCCCAAAGCCTACATAACGGGCCAACCTCTGTTGTCTGTCAACACAGAGGTGGCACAGAGGTCACAGAGGTGGCTTCACTGCCACCTCTGTGACGCATCCTCGGGTGACCTACCGAGGGAATCACAACTGCATGACTATCATGAACTTTATCGTGACAGCAGAAGACTTTTTCACGGCTGAATCAGCTCAAATTTAGAAGTAGATCTTAGTTTAAACTTAGTGAGCACCTGTATCGCAGAGGCTTTGGAGTAGAATAACTTGCAAAGCCCGGTTCGCACATTGACCAGATCGGTGAAAAGTCCGATGGCCGTACCTGCCATGGCAAATGTTTCCGTCCGCCCGCGGCCATTGCACCTGCCTCGGTGCGAACTGGACTGGGTACCTGGAGCCAACGGGCCGGCTTCCGCCAGGGGGCGGCCCGGCGGCCGGCCCAAGTCAAGTCGTGGTCAACTTGTCGACGGTCCACCGGACTACCGATCCATCGCAAAGTATTCGTTGACTGCTGTGCCTTGGTTACGCCATTTTGAATGCAAACAAGTCGCGCTAGGGTATCCAAAATTATTTCGCTGGTAATTAGATCAGGAGTGGATGCAGGAAGGATAGATACTGGGGGGCATCCCCTACCATGGACAAGTGGCACCCTTATGACACCGGGAAAGCCCTCCCCCTTCCCCTCCCTCTCCTGGGTCAATGGGTTTGTCAGCCAAAGACGACCCTCCAGTCGAATACCACCCGTGGTATTTCCTGGATCCGCCCCTGGTACCTGTGCCATTGTTTTGCGGATTTCAGGCGAGTCGGACTTAACTTCAGTATGTATTCGATGTATCTACTCAGCATGATTTTGCAGATGTAAAAAGTGTTGCTCATTGCTGATCAACCAACCACAACCATTGGCGATTGTGATGAGCACGCCAACTGCTCTACTCTCACAACCAGCATAAACCAATGCACTTTTGTCCTGGCACAAATACAAACGAGTCTTCACACCTCTCAGTTTGCGCTGAGTGGTCGTTCTGTGCTGAGCGATCACGGCGAGTCGACCTGCTGATGGCCTTCCACCCCTCTCCGCCCCACTCTCCCCTCATGCCCATATGCCTGTCCTTCGAGCCGATGAGTGGTCTCTGTGAGAGTGTGATCGCCGGACGCCGATGACAGCTGCGGCGTGCTGTGAAGTGCCACATGTCCGTGTTGGAGGCAGACTTCTGGACGCAGGAGACGTAACTCCAGCATGTGATGGTTAAGTACCCTGGCATGATGATTGTCACCGATGGTGATATGAACTATGATAGCTCGGGGGTGGGGTAGTCTAACCCTCGCCGCAAAACCCTTCACAGCGTGTATATACCTTCTTATTATCTTAACACGTCGCAGCGCCAACCTACGCCGCTGGGTCACTGCTCGATGTCGTCATCGCAAATGATCCACAGATTATCATTGTCAAGAAGTCTGCGACTAGGAATGTTCCTCGGCTCTGTTTCAAACCTATAACTTTAAATGTCGGCAGGGGCGCAACCAGGATTTTCTTAAGGGGTCTCCGACCCCCAAAATCTCATTTCTTCGAGCGCTTCGCGAGCCGAACATTTCTGATTTGGCGTGGTGCAAATCCAGACCTTTCTTGTTGATCTAGCGAATTTTTTGGTAGTGGGTCTCCGGCCCCTCCCCCGTCCCCTGGTTACGTCTCTGAATGTCGGTCCTTGGCTGTGCCTTTGAATGTCGGTCCTTGGCTGTGCCTCTGATTGTCGGTCCCTGGCTGCGGCTATGATTGTCTGTCCTTGGCTGCGGCTCTGAATGTCAGTCCCTGGCTGTGGCTCTGATTGTCTGTCCTTGGCTGCGCCTCTGATTGTCGGCCCCTGGCTGCGACTCTGACTGTCGGTCCCTGGCTGCGGCTCTGATTGTCTGTCCTTGGCTGCGCCTCTGAATGTCGGTCCCTGGCTGTGGCTCTGATTGTCTGTCCTTGGCTGCGCCTCTGACTGTCGGTCCTTGGCTGCGCCTCTGAATGTCGGTCCTTGGCTGCGGCTCTGAATGTCGGTCGTTCAAAAACGTGGATAAGGCGGAGTTACTCTCCAGCCTGCGCCAGGCCGAATGCCAGGCGGTATACAGAGAACACGGAGCAGTATTAGTGCTACTTTGTAACTCATAGCCACCCACGACGTTGTTGCACCAGTGCAGCGGATCAGGAGCGGGAGCCCTGCCTCTCCACAGTTCTCAGACACCACACTAGAGCTTACGTGTCGGCGCCGCGAGGCTCGGCGGACTGGCGGAAGTCACGCGGCTCGGCGGACTGGCGGTAGTCGTGCAGCTCGGCGGACTGGCGGTAGTCAAGGAGCTCGGCGGACTGGCGGTAGTCGAACAGCTCGGCGGACTGGCAGTAGTCGCGCGGCTCGGCGGGCTGGCGGTAGTCACGAGGCTCGGCGGACTGGCAGTAGTCGCGCGGCTCGGCGGGCTGGCGGAAGTCACGCGGCTCGGCGGACTGGCGGTAGTCACGAGGCTCGGCGGACTGGCAGTAGTCGCGCGGCTCAGCGGGCTGGCGGAAGTCACGCGGCTCGGCGGACTGGCGGGAGCCGCGCAGCTCCGTGGACTGACGGTAGTCGCGCGAAAGAATGCGGTGATCTGGACCGCTCGGTGAAGTCCGCCATTTGCCGAGACGTGCGCGCCATTCGCCGGCACATCTCAGAACAGGGTCCCAATACCGTCTATGTAATATCCGCCATGTCATCAACAGTGGTAAAGATGCTCGGTACACTCCAACTGCAAGTGCTGACTCTCCAAGCGAGTGCTTTGTGTGAGTGGCGCCGCCATTTTCATGAGATAACTGAGGGTCAGCTGCTCCCGGTTATTTTATGTGTCGCTTTCCCCGTGCCGGCTCGTGTGCATTCTCGTTTCCAAAATTGACTAAGCAACATGACCTATTTTAGCATGCTAACTGCGTGGGCATATACTCTCCAGTCGCCTGTCTTACTCCGCAGGGGAATGGACCCCCCCCAGTGAGTACATACTGACCCCAGTGAGTCCTGAAAGTCCAACCCAATAGTTTGTATGCATCTACCAGCAAGTATGACAAAAAGAGCATGTGTAATGGGTGAGGTTCATAAGACTTACTTTCAGAAGAATCTACTTCCTTCCTCCACCCACCATTCCGGGTACGGATATGTTTATCGACCACTGCGGAACAGCATCGGAGTGTTCCAGGGAACTCTTTTGTTCTACGTGTTAGCGAATGATCTCAACTACATTGCATCCGAGGCCCATGTCATCCAGTGAGTGTCGTGTCTGGCCGGCAAGACGCGGGCTCCGTGATCGGCTGCATGGAACGCACCCTCTCCTCCCTGGATGGATGGCTCAGCGCAACTTCACGGAAAACTAATCCAGTCAAAAATTCCGTTGATCGTGTTTGGCAGCAGGAAGAACCTGACCTGCACTTATCGGATAGTGGATAACTTCCGTGGAGAAGCCATTCATACCGAGAGGCCGTGCGAAACCTCAGTGATCTTCGAGCCGTGCCTGTCGTGGGACGCCCTCATGACACACCTCAGTCGGAAAGGCTTCGGGATTCCGATCGGCCTCAGCCACATTCGGCCTCCTGAAAAATACCGTGTCCACTCTCATCTGACACTACATCCCGAAAAGCACAGTGTCCACTCTCGTTCACGGTCTCATCCTTTCTTACGTTTGATACTAGTGCTTCGCAACTATTCCTAGAAAATCACAAACAGCTCCTGAAAATCATTAGTTTCTCTGCCAAAATCATTACTGGCAAGTGAACATTTAATCATATATCAGACGTGCTGAGAAGACCAGGCTGGCCAACTTCTGGATAGCTTGACCAGTCCCTCCTTCATTCATATAAATATTCTGCACGGTGAGCCGTCTACTCTTGTCCTTTCTTCCAACTCCCCTCCGCCTATCGCTCCAGGCAGCCAGGAGACGATGTGTCGCTCCACCTGCCAGTGATCCGAACCGAAGTGGGCCGGCCGAGTTTGCATGCCCAGCCACCCGTGTACAACCGGCTGCCACCTGGCGTCGACTGTCGGAAGTCAACCTCCTTCAAACGACTGTGCGGACGTGTTTGTTAATGACTAGTACGACCTGCTACCTGTTTTTGTTCCAACCGTGTGCATGTTTCGCTGTTTTCACCATCCCTTACTCTCATGACGTGCGTCAAGAATAGCCACTACCTGTGTGGATGGTTCCGATGTCGAAAATAAATAAGCACATACATTTTGGCAAACCGCAGAGACGTGATACTTGGGTATTCAGCGAGAGGTGCCCACGAGCAGGTGCCGCCGCTGGCGGGCCGACCGGCCGCCAGAACCCGGCTGAATGCTACACGGTCCGCCAGTCCGACCGGAATTACTTCCTAATCGATATCTCCACTGTGCTTTACTCCGCATGCTTATATCAGTGTTCCTTTATTTAATCTTGCAATCTCCTGTTAATAGTTTAACCAAACGCTTACCGTCTCCGGAAATGTACTGTTCTCAGAGAGTAGGTTCGACAACGAACAAACCGAATAATGCATTTCAAAAGTTCAAGTCGGAATAATTACCGAATTCCTGAATATCTGGTTACACACTCAAACATTGCACACAAAATAATACAAGGCCATAGTGCTAACGGATATCCGCCAAACTGAGATCGGTGCATTTGTACTCAATCACACACACATAGTTTACATCACTTGGACGGATGCCGTAGTTCGAAGTTTCCCACTGTGGACAACGTCGGACATATTTGGTACGCTATTACACACAATAGGAAAAGCGGTGCAGCTCACACAGTCTTGCGCGCCAGTTTCCACCCGTAGTTGTTCACCTGTTCGCGGTGTCCCGGCGTCTGTAATGCCAACACCGCCACTGCACCAATCTACTGGCGACGGGTTCCTCCCAGCTATATCGATCAAATGCTCCCACACAATTTTGAGCATTCACCTGGTTAGCTGTTGCTTCATGCCAATCCATGATTTCGTGAAGGGCTGCTCAGGCGTCCGTCCCGCACCGCGTGAGCCTACTGAGGAGTCGGGAAGCGACGTCTGGACGGGCGTGGAATGAAGTCTGGATCACTTTGACTGAAACAGGAGACGGTGCGGCACGGGGTTGAGAAAATAGACCGCTCCCACATTCTTGTCATCCAGAACATGATGCTCTCTAGAAAATTATAATCTCCTGTTTCCTACTGTTAGGTTGAATGATGCTGTTTGGCAATGACTGCAAACATGCTGCTTGTTAATATAATTCCCAAAACTCACTGGAACTGCAAAACAAGAATTTATATTGCTACAAAGGGAATGAAAACTATTCTCTCCGAACTGGATGACACAAAATGTTTTATCTCCACATCCAAACTATCAAAATACAAATCCAACAGTGGTGCAGCATGGATTGGACAACGCAAACCAGACCGACACGCCAGGGCGGCAGCACCAGTGTACCGCCACGCCGCTCACGGCCACCGGCAGCCCTGGACAGGCGACTGACGACGGCCGTCATGCCGGACTTCTCGGCTTACATACCCGGCCACTCCAACCGCCATCGTCGTCTCAATCTCGCTCCAGCTCCTCGAGGATGTGATCCATCTCGTCGGTGGGGTCCAGCTTGTAGGCGAGCGCGCGCTCGATGGCCTCGTTGAACAGCCTGACGACGTTGGTGCCGCGCGACGCCGACACATAGTAGAGCGGCATGTCGTGCTTCTCGGGGAAGGCGAACGAACGCGACGTGACGTCGTCGTTCTCGTCGATCTTGTTGACGGCGCAGAGCGCGGGTATGTGCGGCCGATGTTGGCGCAGCTCCTGGTACCAGCCGGCCAGGCCCTTGTACGTGATCTTGCGCGTGGCGTCGAACACCAGGATGCAGCAGTGCGCCTGGTGGTAGTAGCTGGGGTGCATCGATTTGAACGCCTCCTGTCCGGCTGTGTCCCAGAAGTCGATCAGCACGTCGTGGTCGCGCACGCGACACGTGTGTCGAAATAGGTTGACGGCGTACGTAGAGTGCTGGTGCGGCTGGAAGTCGTCCAGTAGAAAGCGCTCCATCATTTTGGACTTGCCGACGGCGCTGTCGCCCAGCATGATGATCTTGACGGTGAGCTGGCCGTCGCCGGTGCCACGGTCGTAGTCGATCTCGCGCCCCGCCGTCGCCATGACAACCGTCTAGCCAACTGAAAGTAACGAATAGCAATGTCAAAGTTGCCTGCAGCGCGTCAGCGAGCACCATCGCGCAGTGCAAATGCTGCTGACGGCTCATCTACTTCTTATTCTGGTGCCCAAAAGCTTGCATTGTGTAGGCTCTTTATTGTCTTGTATCAAGAGGTTAGGCTAAGATTGGGTACGTATCCACTACAATAGCATTAGGCATAAGTGAGTTTTGATGACGTACTGAATGCTTGACCGCAAACGCTATCGGTATAAAAGTGTTCGTCAGGCGTCTACAGTATGAACGGTCAACATGGACGATTGTCCGGCACTTCAGTCGCATTTACAAAGGTGTTTTCCAAACTAATGTGAGAATCCCGGTTGCCGTCAGGATCTTATATGGTGAGATTTGGACAGAGCTCCGATGGAGCTTGGTGAGCTCCAGTTGCCGACCGGAACAGACAGCTAAGCTTAAGGACTGGATGGTCCTGTATGGATGAAGCGTACTTGAACATACCTTATATGAATTATACCTGATGTTATATGAATTATACCTTATCAATTATACATTATATGAATTATACCTTACATACCTTATGAACATACCGTATAATCACCCTAAGCTCGACAAGCAGCGCCACGAAAGGTGTCATATGACGGCCATTAACCAGCCACGCCAAGTGGATGCCAGTCAGCTTAGTGTGACGTCACAATACGTATCGGCTGACCACCAAGAGCCAACCAGCAACCACCTGAGTAGACGTCAGTCGGCAGAAGTACACAGTGAAGAGCACATGGTGAAGAATTGCGTCCTGCAAAAGCGTATGTAATGTCCGGATGGCTTGCGTCGTGCTGGTGGCCATGCCACTTTCCATCCTGGGACACGTCCATCTTTATTGATGTACACCTGACGCAAGTCTGCTTCTTTGATCTTCGATGGATTTGCAGAGCGTGGTTTACACACAACATACGTATATTTATATAGCACTGGTGTCCGATGTTTTCCAGTGATTGCAATACAATATAAGGGATTGCAATGCAGTCCAATACAAAGGTATATCCCATAACAGCCCTTCCATTGAAAAGAGTGCCCGGCGTATAAAAACACATGACACAAGCCATTATCCACAACGCACCCAGGCCTTGCCGACATCAGCTAGCCAATTTTATGAGGTCACATACACAGCAATATGTCACCAACATATACAGTTCCCATATTTACAGCACAATTTCCGCATCCTTAGACACGAACACTGGCCACTCCCTAGGTGGGTTCACACACGCCAGCCAGAGGAGACTCGTTGAGACACAGTCTGGTCGGTACGTCACCAGCACGCTCCAGTGGGCACGGATCGGTTTCACTGCCGACAGACACCTCCAGTGGCGGACAGCGTCACAGGCAGCACTGCGCTGTATTGTGTGCGGCGGCGGCGGCGGCTCAGTTGCAGTGTGTCTGGATGAGGTTGCGCATCAGGCCGACGGTGGAGCCGGCGAGCAGCACCAGCAGCGGCACCAACGCCACGTGCAGCCGCACACCGGCCGCTGGGTACTGCAGGTGCACACACAGGCACGTCTGGAAGGCCACCTTCAGCAGCACGGCCAGCACCGAACTCAGGTTGGCCGTCACCTGGCGCCAGCGATCGCTGCTGCGGCACGGCGACGCCATCACCACCAGCGCATACAGCACCATGATGCTGTCCAGCATCCACATGGGGATGAACACGATGAACCAGTTCCACTGGGTTCGGCCGTCCAGTCGCAGCACCAGCAGAATGAGGAACACGAGACT